>BQNB010068429.1:0-30592 GCA_026074375.1 Tanacetum coccineum | reverse complement strand
GAACCTTAAGGATGCTCTAAGTCATCCCCAAATTAGTCAATAGTAGGACTACCAGGATAAGGAGAGTTGTTGCCCTTATTATGAGGGTGTGCATTAGGCTCAATATCATGATAGGGTGTGTCAAGGTCCTCATATACAATTTTATCAAAAAAGTTTACATGATCCAAACCTTGACTACTTTCATTGACCACAAAACTTGTCTTAATCTTAAAAGGAAACACTTTTTCAAAAAATTTAACATCTCTAGAAAATAAAAATTGTTTCCTCTATAGACTAAACAAATTATACCCTTTTTTAAAAGACAAATATCCAACGAGAACACACTTTTCAACTCTACTACTGAACTTATCATGATTATTAAGTACAGTAGCAAAACAGAATGGACATGTCAACATTAAGCAGTCTGACAACATTAAGCAGATGCCAATGTTTCCTCTCTATAATCCCATTCTGTTGTGGGCTGTAAGCACAAGATGTTTGATGAATTATGCCATTACTTTTACAGAACTTAGAAAACTTGTGTTAACAAACTCAGTACCATTATCACTTCTAAAAGACTTAAAAGTTTTCTTAAATTAATTTTTGATCAGATTAAAAAAGGCATAAACACAGTCAAACACTTCATCCTTAGTTTGCAATAAATACACCCACACGGCCCTGGTAAAGTCATCAACAATGGTACAAAAAATACCTATCACCTGCATTACTAAAAACTTAGTAAGGCCTCTAAAGGTCAAGGTGATGGTGAACTAACTTAGCAAGCACAATAGACTTGTGCTTATTGAGAGGAAAAGGCTCTCTAGTCTGCTTAGCTTTTTGACAAATTTCACAAGGTTGCAAATCATTATCATTTTCAAAAACAATATCATTTTTCAAAACATATAGAACTTGATCAAAGGGATGACTAAGTCTGCAATGCCAAATATTCTTAGAAAGGTTAGAAATTATTTTTTCATTTTTGAAATTAATTCCTTGACATTTATCAATATAATATAGACCACCAACTTTTCAACCAATCTTCAGAACTTTCACATCCCTCAAATCCTATGGTAACACATAACATTTTGACTCGTCAAATGCCACAATAAACTTATTGTCCCTAGCTACATTATGAACCAGATCTATTAGGACTGACACATAACAATACAACCAACACATCATATAAAGTCAAAAAATCAGTTAAGACCAAATTCCCTACCTTTGTAATGAAAGCTTTTGTCCCATCATGATGTGAAACTTTAATTTTAAGGTAGGAAATATCAATAATATTAACTAAGTTCTAATCTGTATTTGTTAAATGTTGATTAGCTCATGAATCAACAATGATACCAGCCAGCAGACAGATAACTATTGTTGGAAACAAAAAAATTATGAGATTTTTGATTAAAAACTTTAATATTGTTAAAACAATACTTGCCATATTGGCATGTACTCCTTTACCAACATCATTAATAGAATTTTCCTTAATCCAAGAAATAAGTGTTGAAATTCGTTCATCATAAAAGGTGGACGTGGAACCAGTTCCAATAGACGTTATTGTTACTTTATAAATCTCTCCTGTCTAAAGTAAGGTCAATATGATTATCACGGATCAAATTAACCAAAACGTGCATATATCGAATATTGTAAAGAAAGCGATTACAAGGTAGTTCAAGCAATTAATTAAGGTATGAATGTTTAGGCAATGATCACTAAGACAAAGAAGTGTTTAGGATAGTGTTTACAAGTTTAGAGAGTAAAGATATCATAAGTCACAAATCCTTTCTGCCTTTAAGTGTAACTAGTGATTATATTGATTAATAACAATGAATTCTTTCGACCATAGACTTTGTTTTAACCAATACATTAGATGAAATGATAGAACACATATATAAAAGAACCCTTTCGGCCAATATTCTTATATCAAATATGTTTTACCAAATCAATAACAAATATCCAAACACTACATATCAAAGATCATGATACGCCCAAACAAACATAAACCGATTACTCCAATTTCAACATCATGACAAATATATTATAAAGAGTAAACTCAGAATATTCCATCAATAATATAAATAGGAAAGTACCAAGTATCCATAACAAGAGAATAAAGGGACAACACGTCTAATTAACCAAACACGCGGCTAATAACAAAAACTAAGAATCAAGCCAATGATTCTAACAATAAACTAATACCCAAATACACCAATTCCTTATGTTCCAAACCCGTAGGTACTGTCACGATACTTCTGGGATCAAGCAATACCCATCCAATTCGTCCAACGTGGTGGTGATTACGTGAAATGGAGAATAAAGGTGAACTTGGTGTAAGTTGCACCCTTATGACTTTGGATCTTTTTCTTCTCAATTATATGGAATAACATGTGATATGGGGCTGTTAAATAGAGCCTAGGGATGCCTAAAAATGTGGAGGGTGGTAAGGCATATGATCGGACTCCATTGAATGCCAAAATAATTAATAGCATTGTTATAATTGCAAAAAAGTATGCCGTACTTTCTTGAACGTATGGCATACTTCTGGCATTTACAGCTCTTGAACGAATTTCTAAGTTGTAGATAATTTTTTTCTCTTTGCGTGGCCGCTTGAATCTACTCAATCCGAGTTTGTATGACCGAGTTATGGCCAAAACAATGGACATGTGTTGGGAAGCTAGAGCTTAAGTTTCCTTATTCATTTAAGCTCCATATCTTCGTGTATTCTTCTATTTTCTTTCACGACAAGTACCTTGAACCTACAGTAACAAATATAGTCTATTAAGTATCAAAAGTTCATATAATTAATCAATAAATATATATAAAATCACAGATAACACATATAGAAATATGTATAAAATGAGCGTTATCAATCATTTTAAAAAACAATAACATTTTTCAAAACATACAGAACTTGATCAGAGGGATGACCAAGTCTGCAATGCCAAATATTCTTAGAAAAGTTAGAAAATATTTTTTCAATTTTGAAATTAATACCTTGACATTTATCAAAATAATATAGGCCACCAACTTTTCTAGCAATCTCCAGAACTTTCACATCCCTCAAATCATATGGTAACACATAACATTTTGACTCATCAAATGCCACAATAAACTTACTGTCCCTAGCTACTTTATGCACAAACATAAAACTGACACAATACTCAGGAACAACCAACACATCATATAAAGTCAATAAATCAGTTAAGACCAAATTTCCTACCTTTGTAATGAAAGC
The DNA here is from genome assembly GCA_026074375.1 of Tanacetum coccineum. Classification (NCBI taxonomy): domain Eukaryota; kingdom Viridiplantae; phylum Streptophyta; class Magnoliopsida; order Asterales; family Asteraceae; genus Tanacetum; species Tanacetum coccineum. The sequence goes on along the minus strand of BQNB010068429.1, from coordinate 27,378 downwards.
TTATGTCCCATCATGATGTGAAACTTTAATTTTAATGTAGAAAATATCAATAACATTAACTAAGTTCTTATCTATATTTGTTAAATGTCGATTAGCTCATGAATCAACATTGATACCAGCCAGTAGACAGATAACTATTGTTGGAACAAAAAAAATTATGAGATTTTTGATTAAAAACCTTACTATTGTTAAAACAATACTTGCCATATTGGCATGTACTCCTTTACCAACATCATTAATAGAATTTTCCTTAATCAAAGAAATAAGTGTTGAAATTCGTTCATCATAAAAGGTGGAAGTGGAACTAGTTCCAATAGAGTTATTGTTATTTATAAACCTCCTGTTAAAGATTTGAACATTTTGATTATTATTATTAGAGCTATTATTTTTTACAAAATCAGCAGGATACCCAATCAACTTAAAACATCTATCAATAGTATGCCCATTAAAGCCACAATGTTCACACACCAGAGTAGGACCACCAACGGCCTTTTTTATTTCAATTATTATTTGGTCTAGTTACATTTGTAGGTCTAGAGAAATAGCTAGAGTTTTGGGATCTTTGGGCATTCCCTCATTTTGTGACACTGGAGTTAAACACAGAAAATTATGTCACACCCCGAAAATTTCAGGTCAATATTTTAAACTTTTCCGATCATTATTTTTGACTTTTATACGTTACGTTTGAATCTGGCAGTTTACTAGGAAGTTAACCCGCGTAAATTTGAAAAACAGAATTTCGGACGCGTTCTGACTTCGGATTTTGATTAGTTTAGATATTATATGAGTTATTTTATCTTTTCTAAGTGTTTCGTAGTTTACGATCACTCCCGCTATTTATTTTTACGCTTTAACGTTTAATTTGCGTTTTTCGTGTTTTTGACCTAACGGAACCCCGGAAACCCGAAATCTTTTCGTGTAAACTTTAGTTATCGTCCATCTCATGTTCATAAGTCAAAAATTTTGTTCATAACCCCCCACCTATGAATATTCAGACGCCTAAGTCCAAACCAAAACAACCTTAAGCCTTGAAATTAAATCAAAGGCATCTTTTTTTGAAAATCCCATTCATGTATATGAAAGTGACACATGAGAGGGTCTTTCTCATGCACACTTCACTAGTTAGGCATACCCTTGTGATCTCTTACACTCTTGTAAGAGATTTGGACTAATGTATTTGACCAACTTAAGACTTATGCATACAATTCAAATCAAGACTTCAAAATTTGTAAGCCATGGTCCTTGTGGCCTTGTTCTAGCCGAACCACACACATACACACACCTTTGGTGTGTGTTGGTCACTTAATACTACAAGACAAGAAGCCTTAGGGTTCTATTGTCCTATAAATACAACATCACATAAGAACTTAGGGTTACCATTTCATTTCAAAGCCACCAACACATTTTCTCTTCTCCTTTTCCCTTCTTGAAGCTCACGGCCAAACACACCCTTTTTGGGTTTTCATTTTCTTTGATTTCTTGCATAATCCAAGCATACAAGGTTCATTTCTAAGAATATATAAGGTGGTTTGAAGTATTGGTTCTTTGAATTCAAGGTTTTTCTTCAAGATCTAAACTAGGGTTTCAAGATTTGTTGTTGGGTTTTATAGATCTAGTAATTTTGGGTTATAGTTATGGTGTTTTACTTTACTGTTCTTCATTCTTGTAAGTGTCGTGAATCTTTCTTATGGTGTATTTGTTCGTTGTTATATGTTCATGTTCCAGACTTCACCTGATGTTGTGTTGGAATTTTGTTGATTAGAGGTGTTTACTTGTTTTTAGTATGTATGGTTGTGCGTACGTGTTGTGAGAAATTGGTTAAGATGGTTGGGCAGGGGCGGTGAGGTGAGGGGTTGGTAGTGGAGGACGTTCTTGAGATTGTTAGGGTTGAGGGGTGTGGTGGTGGGGGGTGGGGGGTGGGGGGGCGAGGGGACCTAGGTGGACCGGTGGTAGGGAGGGGGCGGTGGGGAGGGGAGGGGGGGGAGGAGGTGGTGGGGGGCGAGGGCTGGGGGGGGGGGGCGGAGTGGGGCCTGGTTGGGGGTGCGGGGGGGGGGGCGGGGGGGGGAGATGGGTGTGTAGGGGGTTCGGGGGGAGGTTGCGTGGGGTAGGGGGGGTGGGGGTGCAAGGTTATTGAGGGTGGGAGGCGATGGAAGGGCGGGGAGGGTGGTGGGGACTAGGGGAGGAATGGGGTGGGGGGGAGGGGGGGGAGGCGGGTGAGGGAAGGGGGGGGGTGGTATAGAGGAGGGAGGGAGGTGGGAAGGGGGGTGGGCTGGGGTTGTTGTGGTTGTGGTTGATGAGGTAGGGCGAGGCTTGTTTTTATGCTGTATGTTTTTGTGTTCTTTGCTTGTTGGTTAGGTGGTGGAGTTTGGGGGGCCTGGTGTTGTGATCATCTGTTTGTGTGTGCTAGCTTCGGTGAGGTGGGGTTACCTTCTGGGGGGTGGGGGTGGGAGTTTTGCGGGGGGATGTGAGGTAGGTGTTTACGCTTTCGTTTTTCTTCTTTTGTCTAATTTATTTTTTTCTTTTTTTTTTCTTTTGTTTTTGTTTTTGTGTCCTAATGAATTGTTGTGTTTTATTGTATAATTTTTTGCTATGTGATTTAGGTTGTTTCTCTTTTTTTTGTTTTTTGTTCGTTTTTTTTTGTTTTTATTCTCTATCTTTGTGGTTTAGTTGTGAATGGAGATTAGGCTAGATTAAGTACTATTGTGGAGTTTGGTGTGATTTTTAGAAGCGTTTGCGAAAAATGATGTTGCTAATCCAAAATGGTTTTAAGGTTTTGAGTGACTTAGGAATGTTTTCATTGGGTGTAAAAGTAGTTTTAGAGAGTCGTTTGCGAAAATAAGGTAATTTTTCATTTTATGCACACTTAAAATTGGACATAAAACGGCCAAGTTATAGCCAAATGAAACTTGAAATATTTTTTGGCAAAACAAAGTGAATAGTTGCTGATGTGAATAGTAAAATAGGTTTTCGGACACTTTCGAGATAATTTGAACTTTTATAACGCTAGCAAAACATATAGTGACACACATATATTGATTAGTATCATTTAAAGACGTCGTTAGCATAGTTTAGGAAAAGCGTTAAGGTTACTAAAAATAGTAAGTTTGGTAAATTTTAGCAAGATGGACATGGAAGTTAAACGTTTAGATTTCTCTAGTGCACTTAAGGAAATATGGATTAAGCCAATATAGGGGACGGTATTAACGTCCCGAAACTAAAAACTTTCCTAAAATAGAAACTTACTAAAAATAGTAATTTTTGGTTAAACGCCGAAACTTAACGAAAAACTATATGATTTTATTTCGTCATGATTTGATAATCAAACCAAAGCAAACATACATGGATGTCTTTTGGTGATGAACATATTGTGCAATTCTTGACATACTTTCCGTGTTCCTAAGACGCGTTATTATTCTAGGTTGCGGCTAGATTTCTATATCATCTTTTCTTGCGTGATTATCATTTGCTCATCTTGCTAAGGTGAGTTCATAGCCTCACGTTTTACTATCTTTACTTTACTACTTTGGGGTGAGAAACATTGCTTGTTTTAAACTATGGACACAGTTACTTTACGTTACTTTTTCCTGATTACGTGTTGCCTAAGTAGCGAATAGACCACTAATGCCCGAACTATCATGAACCGTCAGTTGCTTAACCGACGGACTGGTTAAGTAAGCGCGAATGTTGTAAATAGATCTATTGGGACTAATTATCCCTATCCGGGTGAGTAGCGCTCACTACCCACGGGGCTCCTGATAAACGGATATATATCATGTCGGATTTCACTAGGTGATCTTGGTCAGATACCTTTAGGGCAATTAATTCTTGTTTGGCATATAAAATGCTTCCATTTAATTGAGCTTCGGTGTCATGAGCTTAGCGTAACAGTAAATACTTTTATGTGGAGTTGTATCTGTTATAACTGTCACATGCGTACTGCGAACTTGTGGTCCACTTCTAATACTAAATTCAAACCTATGAATTCACCAACTTTATGTTGACGTTTTAGCATGTTTTTCTCAGGTGCTTAGCTGTGGATGTCTTTGCTTGCTTTATGGTGTTGCCTTGCATTGGACCGATTTTCAAGAATTATTATTATCTATGTTAACATCGTTGTCAAACTTTAAAACCTTTTATTCGCTTCCGCATATTATCTTTGAACTTATGTAAAACCTTAACTATTTTAAATTAATGCAACGATGTTGGATTTTCAAACGTACCCTTAGAGGTCGTTCTTTGTATCTTGTGTGATGTATATTATGACGTCACGCCCCCGGACACGTGTTTCCGTCCAGGCCCTGTTTGGGGGTGTGACAGATTGGTATCCAGAGCCAAGGTTATAGAGAACCAGGTAGTATATTTAGGTCTGGTCTATAACTAGTATGTGATCCTATGTGTTTACATGCTTACGTGTATAGCTACTATCGATAAGTATATGGGTTTTAATTTTAATACACTTCTATAATTATATTACATATAATTTTTCCATGACTATACCTTACATATTTATTTTCTTTTGCATTGCACGCATTGGCATGGTTTGATATAAAGGGGATTTATATAAACTCTTGCTTGTGCAGGTTATGGCAGCTCTGGTTATTTCTATTTCTTTGGACATATCAGTCGAGAGTGTGGGATCCTCTTTTCCGCGAGTTATTGTTAAGAACCAAGAAATATCATTTCACTTCCATGGTTATCACATGAATCAATGATAAGAAAATAGAAAGGAGATATGAAGAAATTTTAGAGAGAAGTTAGAAAGAGAAAGTAGAGATGTTAGATTGCTTAAGAGAAAATGAGAACAACCAACCTTCTCCACACTTGGAGAAGGTCTATTTATACCACAACCATGTAGGTTGGGTTTCTTTTCTAATGGGCCGGGTATTGGGCCAGACTCGGGTCTAGTGGGCTTAAGCACATAAAGCTTACACAATTAGATTATTTAAGCAAGCCTAATACCCGTAACTAGCCTATTACAACATATTAAATATAAAGACCTCGATTCCTATTATGACTCAATATTTTTGAGGCTAACAATCTCCCGCGAAGAGAGGTCTTGGAGATTTCTTTGTCGTTGAGTTCTTGAGTCTTGTTCTTGGTTTTTGTCTTTGTTGTAGGCTTGTTCCTTCATGCTTTATGATCTTTGATCTTGAGCTTTTGTCATTGTCTTTTGACTTTGTCTTTCGTCTCGAGATATCTAAATCTTTTCCTTGCTTTGTCTTTAACGTCTTTGCCACCTTGCGATCTTGTGTCTTGACCAATATGCTCATACTATGTATCATCTTGAAAGCTTGTTAATAATCTCCCTTGATAGACTTGATATCTTAGAAGTCTTTGTCTTTGAACTTGAGCTTTCTTGATTCTTGAATCTTGATGCCAATAGTATGTCTTTATAGTTTGAGCATGAGCATGTAGTAATGAATCCGACTTCAGCTGGAATGGGATACCGCCACCACCCTATAACCTGCAAGTTTACGTTAGTGAAAATCAACAGATATGGATGAGAGTGTCTTTGTCACTTTGTCGAATAAGGTTGCAATAACCACGGTTCCCCGTTAATCAGTATAAATACTGTCTGTGATAAGATAGAATTCATATGAATCTTCTTGACAGGGTTTCGTAGCTGCACTATCCGTTCTTGTTACCAGAGCATCTCAAAGCAGACAACACGGTAAGAGTGAATCAGATAGTTACTATCTTTCTGATTAAACCGTCAATTCATTTTACTGGAACAAGTTTGATTCACATAGAATCGCACCATCGTTTCTTTCCAGTTGACACAAGTTTGATTCATATAGAATCGCGCAAATCACCTACCAAGAGCTTGTTTGATGTTGGCTCAAGCAGGATTTCCATCTTTACGGTGAATACTTAAGTATCACTCAGATGTTCTGGCATAATCACAAGGATAATGCGTAGGACTCTTGTTAACAACTTGTGAACTTAATGATGTTCAACAAGTGTTTGTAATGGAATGTGTCCTAATGAGATTTATTTTATTAATCTCTTGGCTCTAGACTCGATTAGTGCGTTTTGGTTTTAGTAATCGGAGGCTGGAGCAGACTGCCACCTATTCAATATCAAACTAAACATCTGGATTTGTGTGAAAGTCAATAGAAGTCGTTCTTCCTTTTTTAGTGTGTTATCTCCGTGACAAATGAGACAGTTTCGTCGATGAGACAACTCGACATGGCTAGGAAGGATTGTGTAGTGCATCACTGGGTACATGATGTCATTCATCAATATCAGAATTCATCTTCATGAAAACTGATAGATTATGTATTGACCCAGTTTCTGCCTAAAGTTGTATGGAGGGCTTCTTTCTTTAGACCATTTATCCTTACACTTCTTTTTCATTCTTCAACCCCTTCAATGCTTACCAAAACGTCATTACTAACACCTTGTTGTGATTGTTCCAGTGTTAGCTCAATCTTAGTCGGCATTATTCCCTTAAACTCATTCATCTCCAATCATACCTAAGGACTGCTATTTCTATAATATTAGAGGGTCCTTGGGTTAGATCCTCCAGTTTCTGGTTGGATTTTACATAGGAATTATACCAAACCTAACCACTTAATGAATTCAGAATCGCGTGATATTAAGATGTTTGTTGGCGTATGTCGAGCGGTAACCATAAAACCCTTTCCGAAGAATTTAAACAGCACTTTGAGTCGATTAGATCACTTATTATTTTCAAGATCACATTTTAACTACATTTCTCCCCTTATTTTAAATACTAATTCCCTTAGTTTTTGAAATACTTTGTGATTAAAATTTGTCATGAAAATACCATGGGGAAAAATGTTTCAGCATGACTTATATAGAACAGTTTCTTCTTGTTCCCCCTCAATTTTAGATATGTTTGACACCAAAAAATTGATACCAAGTTGTAAAATAAATATAAAATTGAGGTTGAGCGAGTGTTGAGCACACAATTTTGAAAGATTGTGAATTATCATTGAAGAATTCGTGAAAAAATTATGCTCGTACATTGGATCATCTTATAACAAACATTCTATTGAGTAGTCATTGTAATTTCTTAGTTGTTATTAAGAGATTTTTTATAATGTGTTGAATACATAAGAATTGTCATGTGATGATATATCCAACAACATTAAAACTTTGTTTTTCTAAAAACTCCCCCTCAAACATTGGCTCATTTTGAAAATGACACCAAATGTAGAAGAATTGTCTTGTAAAACTTGATGAGGGATGGAGTGTTGAATACATAATTTTGAAAGATTATGAATCGTCAGTGAGAAATTCTTGAAAAATTGTGTTCAACTTTTTGAAAAACAAAATGTTAGAACACTTCTCTTCTAACTTTAAGGATAAGCGCACTAAAATGTACACTTTCCTTTGTCGTTCGGGTCTGAGTTGCAATCTGAGAGCAATTACAAGTCATAAAGAAAAGTAGAAATGACATGTTTTGAAAACATTTGAAACTCTTGCTCGAACTTCATTTACACGCCCGTGTCGATGTTAATCAACATTTCTAGGTACGTAAATGTTATCGATTACAAGAGACATGTCGAGAAGATTCTTTTTGTGAAACATTTTCTGATTTTTTGATTTTGTATTTCTTTTTGAAATTTTATATTTTTATATTTGGATTTATATGTTTTATATTTTTGTATTTTTCTTTTCTAAAAATTATTTACAAGTCAATGTTTGATGAAATATCAAGTAGATTCATTTGTTAGATCCTCCAGTTCTGCTGGAGTCAAACATCTCATACCAATCCGTTTGACGAGATAATGAAACCTTTCTTCGGGAAGGGATTTAGTAAACATGTCAGCTAGTTGGTATTTAGTTCTGACAAAGTACAATTTTATTATACCGTTCTCAACCTGTTCCTTGATAAAATGATATCGAATATGTATGTGCTTGGTACGGGAGTGCTGCACGGGGTTGCATGAGATTGCTATGGCTGACTGAGAGTCGCAGTACAACGGTATTTTGTTGTAGTTGAAGCCATAATCTTTAAGCTGTGTCCTCATCCACATTACTTGAGCACAACTTGCAGATAACGCCACGTACTCAGCCTCTGCTGATGACATTGCAGTGCAATCCTGCTTCTTTGACATCCAGCTGACTAACTTATCACCTAGGAATTGTATTCCTCCAGAAGTGCTTTTGCACGTATCAAGGCATCCGACATGGCCGACATCTAAAAAAGCTGCCAGTTCAAAGCCAGAATCCTTCGGATACCAGAGTCCCATGTTAATGGTACCTCTTAAGTATCAAAAGATCCTCTTAACCTCTTTGAGGTGTTTTTCAGTCGGTCATGCTTGATAACGTGCACAATAACATACTGCTTGCACTATGTCTGGTCTACTAGATGTCAGATACATGAGTGACCCGATTTTACTACGATAGTCAGTTTGGTCTACGGGTTTTCCACTCAAGTCTGCATCAAGTTTAGGTTTTGTAGCCATTGGTGTACCAATGCTTTCACCTTTGTCCATACCATGTTTCTTTAGAATTTCTAAAGTATATTTGGCCTGATTGATAAAGATACCTCGTGGGGATTGGTGGATTTGAAGTCCTAAAAAGAATTTTATTTCCCCCATTAAGGACATCTCAAATCTACTGTGCATTAATTTTTCAAATCTTTTAGAATATTTTAGGTTTATAGACCCGAAAATTATGTCATCAACGTAAATTTGCACAAGTAGAATGTCCTCCTCGTATTTTATCGTGAACAGAGTAGGGTCAATGGTACCTTTAGTAAAACCTTTAGACATTAGGAAATTTAAGAGTTCATCATACCAGGCTCTCGGAGCTTGCTTCAATCCATATAGAGCTTTCCTTAGTCGGTAAACTTTTTTTGGATGATCAGGATCAACGAATCCATCTGGTTATGCAACATAAACCTCCTCCTTCAATGGACCATTAAGAAATGTTGTTTTCACGTCCATCTGATAAATCAGAAAAGACTTGTGTGCTGCATATGCTACAAAGATCCGAACGGCTTCCAAGCGAGCAACTGGAGCAAATGATTCTTCGAAATCAATACCCTCTTCCTGAGCATATCCCTTAGCTACAAGTCGTGATTTATTGCGAATTACAGTTTGATCTTCATCCTTTTTGTTCTTCCATAACCACTTTAGCTTGATAACAATTTTGCCAAAGGGTTTGTCGATGAGTTCCCAGACTTGTAGTCTGTCAAACTGATGAAGTTCTTCCTGCATTGCTTCAATCCATGCAGAATCAGCCATTGCCTCCTTAATGTTTTTCGGTTCTGCCGTACTCACGGTGAGTGCGAACACACACATTTCAGGATCTGTGGCAAGTTGTCATCGTGTTTGCACTGGCTTGGATGGATTTCCACGAACTTGCTCTAGCGGGTTATCTTTTTTCCATTGGTATTCAGAACCGTATGGTTGATAGAAGGTATGCATATTGGAATTATCAATATTGCGTAAGGAAGACTCAGCAATTTCTTATACCGGTGTACAGAAAGGATTGATAAAGTCATCATTTTGGAACGATCCATCTTCTGCTTGATCATTGTTGTCATCGTCAGCATTGACATTTGTTGTTGGAGTTGACGGTTGTTGAACATTCGTTGTAGGTTGTGTGACTTTTTGCTTAGAATTATCGATGGGAGAAGAAGACTTTTGCACACTTTGATTTCCTACAGAGAAATATTCTTCAAATAAAGGATTGAATAGAAATTCCATCTCTTGTTATGACAAATCTGTCTTGTCTACTGGAGGAACAACATCTTGTAGTGGGGGCACGGGGTCAGAGTTGTCATAATCTGACGCCTTTTGTTGTTCTCGAGGAACGAGGCCTGAGGAGTTATCAACAGACATCTCTTGTCGTGGAGGAACGGGGCCTGAAGTGTTATTTTTAGCAGACACCATTTCTTTGATCTCATCAAACTTTATGTGAATGGATTCAACTATCAATTGAGTTCTCTTGTTATAAACATGATACCCCTTCGACTGAGTAGAATATCCCACCATGACACATGGATCCCCCTTTTCTTTCATCTTATCCAAATTTTTACCATCTCTAGTTAGATAACAAAGGAAACCAAATATGTGAAGGTGTTTGATAGAAGGTTTTCTGTCATTGATGATGTGATACGCCATCTTTCCATGAGTCGAGATAATAATGGATTGGTTTTGAGTATAGCATGCGGTTGCGATTGCTTCAGCCCAAAAGAACAATGGAAGATGCGGTTGTAAATATTTTCTGGAAAGCAACTTCTAAATCCGCATCACAAAATTGACCAACTGAGAAAAGATTGTTATTGAGGCCTTCAACGTAATAAACCCGTTTTATCATGACATTTCCTTGAATTAAGTCTTCATAGCTGAGAATCAGAGCGAATTGATCATTCCCAAAACGAACAGTACCCAAAAAGTTCTCAACGAAATTACACAGAAGCTTTAGATTGCCTATCATGTGCTTTGTGCATCCAGAGTCAACAATGAATAGGATGAGTTGAACAATCTGCAAGAGAATTAGAGGAAGATGGAACAACTTTTGACAAGTTGGATCCCTAAGAGTTTGATATCTGTCAAGACATTAGTGTAATCCTATAGACATGTCTATGTGGGACTAATACTTGAGGATACATATTCATTCCTGATTGGTATTCATCCAAATCCTATTTGGTCGTGAGGTGTTTAGAGTGTCCATATATATTCATGAAGGTCTTTGTTTTTCTATCCACCTTTCCATTCCCGATTTGTATTCTCATACAACTCCCAACTCGTAGATTTCTGAATAGTGGTATCTGGTGCAACTGTTTTCTTATGGGGTGTTGCAACAGATTTGTTCGCTTTCTCTTTGGGTTTTCTAGCACTAATAGGCACTACATTAGACTTCTTGGTTCTAGCATTCACGTCATTCAAATATTTAGAAACACAAGCATCATGATTTGAATTAAACATACATTTTCCACAATCAGCACAAACAGCATTAACATTTGAAGTTCTGGAATTTAAACTGTCATTACACGCAGTTACAGACTTTGTTTTCTTAGAAATACTAGAAATCCTACGGTGGTTTTCTAGTTCTGTCTTCTTAAACGTCACTCGACTATTGTTTTGCACGACCTTATTTTTCACGTGAGTGCTCTTATGTTGTGGTCTGCTAACACGAGTTTTGTGAGTTACTCCTGTAAAGGTAGACACGCGAGGGTTAGTATTCCTAGAAGTCTGAGGTAACTGTGGTTGTAACACCCCCAAAATGGGCCGCAGCGGAATATGATGTTTCGGGGGTATTACTTCATAGATCAATAGCACAAGATAAGAAACAGAACCCATTATAAGGAACCCGTTTAAAACTAATACATTGGATTTCATAAATGGTTCGATTACAAAAAGCTCCATGGCTTAACTTGTGTTTATCTGTAAAATACAGATTCACCAACATAACAATATTCCAAAATGTAATGCATGCAAATCTTTATGATAATGTGACTTCAAATGACGACCAGCCAATGTATCCGTGACTTGTACCTTATTGACCTACTTGAGAAAAATGTTAAACTGTCAACATAAAGTTAATAGAATTTATAGGTTTATAAAGTTAATGAAGTGGATAACAAGATTTCCCTGTAATAAAGTAACAAATACAGTATCACAAAAATATATTACGAAATGCACTAAGCTCATGACACTGAGAAGCTAAATAATGTATGTATATCAAATACATATAAATGACTTTGCCCAATGTGGATGTTCAACCCGTAACATCCATGAATCCAAATGGTATACGTTCGTCATTTTCGGCCAACCGGTAAACTAGCAAGCGCTACTTGCCTGAACGGGGATGTTAATCCCAAATAGATCTATTCATAACATTTGCTGCTCACATCATGTCAATTAAAATACATATATGCAATTAACATTTCAGATGATAGGGCAAAGTGGGTTATAGCTACTTAGGCAAACTCGTAATATTTGAATTTAAAATGTACTTGCATCCATGTTGTAAAACAAACATGATCTCATCCCTGAGATTTGATAAATGATGGAAAAAGTATAAAAGTGAGGACTATAAACTCACATCAAGTAATGATAACGTAGAAGCAAGGTAGTGGAACATAAACTGAGTAGCAAACGACTTTATCCGCAACCTATGAATAAGTAATACATATTCACTAAACGGAACAATAATAATATAATTACTTGCAATCTCGCCACTAGCGTGTGCTTGACTTTATTTAAAATGATGACATTTGAAAATAGTTTCTTGATTAAAATGATCAACTTTATCGGGTCAACGCGGTCAAACCATGAGTATACAACTTACGACTTCGGACATTTAAGAAACTAGGTCGTATATACTTTAAATTGTTAGTTTTGGTCATCCTTTTGGTTTGTCTCTAAGTGCGTATAAATAAATTATACCGAACCTTGACGTTTACTTTATTTAAATAAAACTTATAATATTTACTAAGCTTTACATAGGTGTCCGTAGAGTTTTACAATAAAATTTGGTTATCGTTAGTTGACTATATTAAAAAAGTAAAAGCAAATTTGAATCACTCAACTGGGTAGTCCTACAATGTTCGTTCTTTTAATGTTTTGTTCTAGAAAGGTCCGTTTAAAAAAACGGGTTTAAATGAGGCTGAAAACATGTATAGGGTCCGTGGCAAGAATTTATACTTATGAAAATAAAAGTGTGCCATTTCAGCTTCTAAATTTTTGCGTTGGATCCAAGAGTTTTGAAATCAATTTGCGGGTTCGTTACTTAATGTTAGGACAAAATAAAAGCACATTTGAAAACTAGGCTAGGTCTATTACAATTTACCTTTTATAAGTTTTGGGGGCAGAGGTCGATATCGTGGTAAAAAAATGAGGCTAAAGGGTACGTGAGCCGCATTTTACCATCAGCATATGCTGATTTTTATCAGCGTGCTGAGTGTGGAGGCCATACTTTGGCCTCGATTTACGAGTTCGTTTCTCAACTATTTTTCAGGATTCAAGTTGCAAACTGCAATCGTACCATGTTGACTAAAAAAAACGCCATAAAACTTTGTATACTCTATGCATAAGCCTAAATGGTTCAAAACAATGCATACAGTCGACCCATTAGGGCTGCTTTACAAAAGGCAAAATGGCAGATTTATACCTCAAACTTTGAGACCTTATAACTATTTATTTACTTGACAAAATTCGTTGATTCCAGGGGCAAAACATAGGTCACCTGTCCTACTTTTTAAAACAATTAAGTTGTTTTACATGCTTCGAGTTTAAGGGGTCGAACAATGTACCTAAAGTTACAAACGAGGCTGCGGATCCACTAACATACATATGCATTTATGTTTCTAAACCAAGATAGTGAGCCTAAGGCTACAAAAACATGAGTATTCTAAACCTGAACTCTCACAACAAGGTCTATGTCTCGTTAGTACCTTTATGTTTAGTGGGGTTTTGCTTCTGTTCGTTTCGTTATATATATCAGAAGGCTTAGCTATAGAACAAATATGTTTACTTTGTTTAAATCGATATCAAGCGACACCCTATAGAACACAAGTATAGCCCGTATAAGACAAATAACGAGGAAGTATTTAGCTCACAAAACTCAAAGACGACGCATAAAAGAATAAAACGTGGACTCACAAGGCAATGAAAAACAAGGCGCGTGCTTCGAATCAACTAGTGAAACCCTTGTTTTGCTATTAGTTCTCAACTGAATGAACCACACCACCTTGACCACTTAACCACGATCCTTGACTACCTTGTCCAGCCTACGTCGAACAAAATAGGTTACTGCATTGGATACGCTCTGTCGACCAAAGGAAAAAACCTCAAATGGATTTAGGTGTTAGGTTTTGCTAGAGGTATGGAATGAAAGAGTAAGGATTTGTGTGAGTATATGTGGTTGAAATTCCTTAGAGTAGGGAAAAAAGAAAGACAAAGATGAAAGGAGGGTAAGATGAATATGTGAGATGGTGTTGTGTCTCCTGTGTTTGCAAAAGAATGCATGGTCTTTATGCATGATTAAGAGGCAAGCAAGTGTTTTCACACTTAGTACATTACTTTTGTTAATCCATTCATGGCAATGAATATTCCTTGACTTCAAGCAATAGGTCAATGAACGATGACTTAAAAGGGAACACTTTATAGGCGTTGAACAAATACTAGAGGAGGTTTACTAGCTATAGAGATCACGAGTATGAGTTGGGTTATGGAAAAAAAAGTTATGGGCTTTTAACAGATTGGGGGTTTTAAAGAAGATAAAAGGGGCTTGTCATTTCAGGTTTAACTTAATGAAATCCAACGTAATTTTCTTGCATGTGTTGGAGAAAAAGTCGGCATACATGCTATTTGTAGGAAACACATGATTTTATTCTTAGGTTTTAAATTCCTAATTACAAAGTCAGTTTGGTGTATTTTTGTTTTTAAGAGTTCCCGTATTTGATCAAATTTAATAACATGAACCAATAACATTCATTTGTCGACTAAAAACTTAATGACGGATATGAAAAGGTCATGCAAAGTCATAATGAGTGAGTTTGACTTTTCTAGCAAACGTTGGATTTTGAGCCTCACGCAATTTTTAACTAACGTGTATTCAAATGGACCAAAACTCATAAAAATGTTACAACTAGTAAGAAAATTAGAATGTAATGAAGTTGAAATAAACCTAAAACATGGGGTGTTATAGTGGTGCTCTGGTTTGTGTTGTCCTAGTGTCAATTCGATACATTCCTCGTTTAAGCACATTTGTGTTTCTTACAGCCTTGCTTGATGTTTGAGGCAAAATCTTGTGTATGACTAGTTATAGCGGAATCCACCATCTGACACATATTAGTTTTATCAACTACTCTTTCTTTTCTGTTATAAACTTCTTATTGCAGAGAGTTTGAAATGGAGTCGGCTTTCCTAAAAACTGATGGTTTTGAACCGTTGGAGCATACTTGGTGTCGATACAACAAGATGTGCAATCAAACTGAGTTTTGCACATGATTTTCCTTTGCATTTTTCAACGAGTTCTTTAACATCACTGATTGCAATGATCTTATCTGCAGTTGAGCTTTCAAATTCTTTTATTTCATCGATATTGTTCACGTTCTTATCAGAAATACATTTGCCGTATTTTCTTTGCAAACTGCGTCAATTCTTATGTTTTATCTTTACAATTTTGTAACTCAATTCAAGAGAAGATCGCTGATATTTCTAATTTAGCAAAACTTTCGGTGAAAGCACATTATAAACCTTTTCATTGACAGTTTCAGTTGATCGAAAGCTTTTTCTGCAAGATAATCACATTTTTGACCTTTATAAAGTTATGAAAGCATTGGCAATTCATTATAAGCAACTAAATCAGAACAAAGAATGCAACATATGAACAACATAACATCCTTAGACACAAACACTCTGTAGCAGTAGATCATACATGTTTGAAAAATCTGCCTTGTCAGATTCAAGTTCGTCAATCTCTTTTTCAAGGGATTCAACGTACTTAAGATCTTTATGCATTTCCTTCTTAAGTTCATGAACAAATTGAAAACTGTCATTTGAGTTTTATCGAAAGAGGCATCAAACGTGTTTTTATCAAATTCCATATCCGTGAAGCATTTCTGCGTCACGAAACATATCACTAGTATGTTTAAACCAAGCTTGATCAACAAGTTCTCTAAAGTGATTAATGTTATTAGTCATTACATTATAAGCTTGTCTACTTTTACTAATGGATTTCAAAACGAGAAGAAAGGCAATGTTTTTGACAATGTTTGGTTTAGTTTTCACAAACGATTTTCTCCACATTTTCTTCCTAACTTCTTTAGCATGTGCCAACTGATCAAGATAAGCTTGTGAGGGTGGTTTGAAAATTTCATAAAGACTATTTTGCATTGTATATCATATGGTTTTTCACTAGATCATAATCCCAGTTTTGAACTACTACACTCTTTTACAAAGTGGATTGTCTCTTTCCAATCGGGTCAAAGTCTGTTTGCAAGATCAGAATTATTGTACGGGATCTCATACAAACATGGTTTTTCAGCCTGAGCTTTCTTGAGGTACATTGGATTAGCAAAGGTGGGTCTACCATTATATGTTGAGCATTTAGGTGCTAACATTGGATTTGCAAAAGTTGGTCTACCATTATATATTGAGCATTTGGGTGCTAACATATGAATGGTTTGAATCGACTGGTTTCATTTGTAAACAATTTCGTTCAAAAACTTTTAAATCCGAAATGACCTTACTTTTCTCTTTGAGAAGACCTTCAAAATGTGACTTTGTTAAAAGACTCTGTTTGACTAAATCATCGTGTTTCTGTTTGACAACAGAAATTTCATAGGCTTTAAGTTTTAAACCTTTTTTTTATGTTAATGTCTTTTTAAGGTGATAGTCCTAGAGTTTCATTTAACTTAATTTGAAGTTTGTCATAGTCAATGGTCCGGTCATTAAAAGCAATGTACTTCTCAAGCTCAGTCTGTTTGGTTTGAAGTGCAATTAAGCAACTATCTCGATTTGCAATTGACTCCTTAAGATTAGATTTGCACTCCTTCAATTCTTGAGTCAATGATGCGTTCGCTTTCTTTAATTGCTTCAAAATATTTTTGTTTTGTTCAGTATCAAGAGTTAAATTTGCAATTAAATTAGCAAGCGCAACACGCTCATCATTGCATTCAACATCATTTAGGTTAACCTGATTATCATTATTACACATATTTGATGAATCAGGAATGACATTGCTATCATCCTTTTCCAAAACATATGTGTCGTTAATGAATTCAGGTTGCTAAGAATGTTGTCTCTCATTGGCAAACACATTATATTCATCATTGTATTGTACCTTTTCCAATGGCTCAGCAGTGATATCGGAGTCTGCATGTAAGACCTCCTGAATTTTAGCCATGTAACTGTAATGTGCTTCCAATTCTTGTTCATCAACTTCTTCATCCATGTCTGCTAACCAATCAGCTTGTTATGCTCGCAGTGGAACACTGATAAGATCGTTTTAAGCTCAGATTGTTTAGATCTATATCTAGGATTAACAATAACATTGAACATAACATATGTATAGCGGAATTAACATAAGAACAATGATATTGTAACAACGTTTTTCATTATTACTCCAAGCCCTAATTATATTTGATCAGAATATAACGATTACAACTAATCTGTAATAGGATCAATGAAACATTGACCTTAAGGCTAAACACTATAGACTAACTATCTATCTATCTAGTACTGTGTATACTCACACCTTTTCTAGTCGACTCTCATATGAAAGCCTGTGTTTTTGGATATGTAAAACCTATGTCTATGATCTCTTTATATAGGGAGAGATCAAGACTTACAAAGGAAGTAAATCAATTAGATAAGGAAACTATTTAAATTACATTAAATCACATTAAAATGTTTCCTAATCATTATCTTTAACATCTTTGACCATATCTTCCATAATTCTTCATGTTCTCCACCAGCTTGAAGAATTCCATAATGTCGACTTTGATCCTCTTGTTTCATTCTTTTATTTATTTTGTCTCATCAAATCAAGAATCCCAACAATCTTCCCCTATTTGATGATGACAAAACAAACAAAGTCGTGTACGAACTTCATCATAAAGCTAAAGCTTCCCCTGAAGTTGAGATGTAATCATCTCCCTGAATGAAACAAAAACTTCCCCTTAATTCAGATTTCCTTTGTAAACTTACCATGTCACCACACATAATAAGCTGCAAATCATACCATTTCTTCAGACTTATCCTCATCACAATTAGAAACCTAATCTTCAATTATTAGGGCATCAGAAGTTTTCTTAATTTCATTAGAGGAGTTTTCACAAACACTCTTATTTTGTCTCATCAAATCAAGAATCCCAACAATCTTCCCCTATTTGATGATGACAAAACAAACAAAGTCGTGTACGAACTTCGTCATAAAGCCAAAGCTTCCCCTGAAGTTGAGATGTAATCATCTCCCTGAATGAAACAAAAACTTCCCCTTAATTCAGATTTCCTTTGTAAACTTGCCATGTCACCACACATAATAAGCTGCAAATCATATCTCTGTAATCTTCTTCCCCTGTTTGTAATCATCTAATAGGGGTCTTCTGTAGATATGCAACTTGGATCATAACAGCTACAAATCATATACCACACTACCAATCCATCCTTCTAATGACTCAAAATACCCGCCATGAAGCATAATACAAAAAATGACTTTGAGCAGTAGAAACATAAACTAGCAGTAGTAATAAATGACTAGTAGTAGTAATGAAACACTTCCCCTCAAGTGGTGCATGTAGATGGTTAAACATGTTAACAATAAGCTACCCCTGAAAAATATGTTAACCATCTCTTGAATCTCGAACTCTGTAGGCTCTATGTAATGATTACTGATGAAGAAAACTAAGTATAACAAACTTGATGTAGAAGTAAAACAACCCAAACTTATGTCTTATGCCTTGTACTATCCACGTGACTTCGAACTTATAAATAAATCTGTGAAATATAAGTAGATCGCAACCTCTTTGTCAAAATCCTCATCTTCTATGAGACACTGAGCACAACAACGTAACTCCTTATAGTGATAGCAAAGACCTATTGCTAGATTTGACAAGTCTTCGTCACATCGTTTCTAAGCACGAACAAGTTACCTCCTGCTAAAAGGTATGATAAGAACACAAACCTGTGAAATTCCACTTCATCTTCAAATAGGTGATAAATAACCATCTTCGTAATCAATTAATCCAAGAAATCCAAAAATATGAGCTTTTTAAACTTTTAAGAACATTTAAAATAAATCCTAATCTGTGTGTGTTAATTTCAATCTCCAATAAATGTATACCTTGAAATCCTTTTCTGTCCAAGATCATTGAAACAACCGAGAACAAAAATCATATGTTCTATCCAATATCGGACATAACTGACAGTATTAACTCATTTATCGGACAAAACTAGCAGTATTAAAACTTATGAAGAGCAGTAGTAAAATTTTATCAATTAGCAACACTTTTTCTGTCATAAAAATGTCACTAATGTGTCACTAATTTCAATTCTCCTTCCTCCCATTTATTTTAGTGACTCTTAAACTGTTACAGAGTTGTCACTAATCTGTCACTATTTTGTAATCTTGTGTCGACCAGTACTAATGCATATGTTGCTTTTCATTTTTTCTCATTCGTGGCAGTAGTAAGTAACAAGAAAGAAGCTTGGCAGTATAAATGGTAAACGAGCAGTATAAACATTTACCTTTGACGAGCAGTACTAACCAAATCCAAACAGTAGTAACTGCTAACACCTAGCAGTACTAAAACTTGAGCTTACTACTATTGTACTCAAACCGTCCCATAAAATCACATCCATGTACATTAGCAGCATCATCTTGCTTAGCTTGTACTCGAAACACCTTGAAAGTTAATAACTTTGACAACTCATATAACAGATCCCAACTAAGAATTGTATCAAAGTCATTAGTACTATTGGCCTAATGTTTTATTATGAATCAGTTAAGCCCACAAGCACATATCAGATATAAAACGTATGCCATCTGTTAGATTTGCATAACCCTAACTCATCACATCTGCTGCTCCTTGTCGTGACAAAGCGACTACCAATGAATCCAAACCATATACAAACATAAATAAACTATCTGCTTTAACACAACGAACACCATCAGACCTTGAACATCCAACCAATAAACCTGTTTGATCTTCCTTGATGTCGAGAGTTTTGCTGTCATGAATCAACAAACATCCTGTAACTTTTGTTGATGCGAACCAGAAACTCATACCTTGAATCTTGCTGTATAATACCCAAACAGCAGCCTTCTTCTTCTGGATCTTTTAATTCTTTGTGATACCTGCTACCACTTCTTCTATCCAAGATCCTTTTGATGACAATAACCTATTGCACCTTCTTTACATTCGATCATTGGAACCAGAATTACAAAAACCTTTGTGATTGATCGTTGAAACCTAATTCCATCAGAATCTTTGATCTTCTTTTATGAGCAGCAGTAAAAATAAACTTTAGGGTTTTTATTTACATATCATCATGAAAACAAGAAACCCTTATCACGTCAGGTTCACCATGAATGAAAGTTTAGCTAATAAAGATCACAAGTAAACATATATACGAAACCCTACAACCTGTGAAAGAAATCACAAACTGATTTTATGAATTGGAGTCCTTGTCGCCTTTAGGGTTTTGGTTTTAACACCAAATAATGCATCATAGTCATCTTTTTCATCAAGTAATCAAACCTTCATTCTTTGATTGAAACCCTTGACATCGTGTACCTGAAAATCAACTTCTTGTTTTTACCGAATTAGGGTTTGTTCAAAACCCTAATATCATCGAATTCGCCTTTTATTAAAAAACAGAAATCATGCATGTAAACAACCTTGTAGATCCGATCAAGAGCCACATGGATCTGATACCAATTGATAAGATCATTTTAAGCTTAGATTGTTTAGATCTATATCTAGGATTAACAATAACATTGAACATAACATATGTATAGCGGAATTAACATAAGAACAATGATATTGTAACAAGGTTTTTCATTATCACTCCAAGTCCCAATTATATTTTATCAGAATATAACGATTATAACTAATCTGTAATAGGATCAATGAAACATTGTCCTTGAGGCTAAACACTATAGACTAACTATCTATCTATATAATACTGTGTACACACACATACACACCTTTTCTAGTCGACTCTCATATGAAAGCCTGTGTTTTTGGATATGTAAAACCTATGTCTATGATCTCTTTATATAGGCAGAGATCAAGACTTACAAAGAAAGTAAATCAATTAGATAAGGAAACTATTTAACTTACATTAAAATGTTTCCTAATCATTATCTTTAACATCTTTGACCATATCTTCCATAATTCTTCATGTTCTCCACCAGCTTGAAGAATTCCATAATGTCGACTTTGATCCTCTTGTTTCATTCTTTTATTTATTTTGTCTCATCAAATCAAGAATCCCAACAAACACCTTGTTCAGCTTGTTTGCACAGCAACATCTTTTCCTTGTGATACGTGTAGTCTTTAACCCGCTTTAGCCTCCTTCATTCCATAGCAAAGTGGCTAAATTCCTTGCAGTTAAAACACTGTATCCCATTCTGTTGCACTGCATGACTGCCTATAGTCTCCCTAGCCCTAGCAACTGGCATTGTCCTCTAATTCCCAAACTACCCAAACTGATTATCATTCTTATACCTTGGAGAAGTATCTACAGTCTTGTTTCTGGAGTTTGAGGAAGTTCTAAGGTTGTTGTTGGTAGGTTTGTAGAGCTTCTTGAAATACTTAGCAATGAGAGCCAAATTCTTCTGCATTTCTTTGTCTTTTTGAGCTTGTTCAGGATCACTGTCTTCATCAGATCCTGGCTCAGATAGAGGTGTCACTGTTTTGGCGACCTTTTTGCCTTTATGTCTAGTAGATGCATGCTTCGATGCTGGTGCATAAGCTCTTTAAGGCTTTGTTGCTTGATAGTAATTGTCCGGATGTGGTTGAGCAGAAGCAACAAGTGCTAACAGATTTGCACTTTTGGCTATTCTTTCAACACAGATTTCATTAACTTCCTTTTGATATTGCTTCAGAATGTCAAATAGCTTGTGATATGAGACAGTGTCTAATTCTTCAGTCTGCTTGACAATTGTCACAAACCTTGACCATTCTGGCTAAAGTTGTTAAAGAAATTGAACATTCACTTGCATTGTAGCAACTTTCAAATTGTTCCTTATCATCTCATTCATCATCTTGTAAAAGCGAGAGTAATATGATTCTATTGATTCTCCGTCTTGAGATGTAAACTTTCCAAACTCCCAGAATAGGTTAGTCTTAACATCTTGAATGTTCAATGATTCACCCTGTTATAGCCTTTTAATGGCTATCCACATTTCATTAGCTGTCTGGAAAGCATCAATAGTCGAGTATATTTCATCTCTAATTCTAGTTAACAACAAGAAGATTGCTTCTTTTTCAGCCTGGAAGTAAGCTTTATTATCAGGAGTCATGTTCAGAATTGTCTCAACTGCTGTGTGTTGTGGTACTTCTGGAGAATCATCGGTTGTAGCAACGGCAAGAACTACTACAGTAGTAGGCTGGTAGGGACCTTTTAGGATGCATTTCCTCAGTGCATCACCATTTGGTTTCGTGTCAATGTATCATAGAAACCGTGATCGCCACTATGCATATCTTCCTATTGCAAGCATCGGTGGTCGATCTTTCAATCCAACTGCCATGATGTTGTTATGCATTTGACTATCTGTTGAGGATGTAGTGATTGGAGTAGTCATGATGAATGATTGGTGAAAAATTATGAAGTGAAAATGATTTGTAGGATCTTAAGTAGGTAAAGTGATTTTTGTTGATGAAATCTACTTCACGGGATTTTACAAGTCTTAATTAAACCAAGAAAATAACAAGTATTTCTCGGGATTTTACTAAATCAAGAAAAACCGTGAAAATAGAATTGTTGTTGGTGAAATCGTTGTTGTTGTTGAAGTATTTGAACTTTTGTTAACGATTTATGAGCTAAAAATGAACGTTGCACGAACTTTAATAAGGACTAATGGTGAAATCACACTTCAATTTGGAGGACTAATGGTCTCTAAATCAAGAGTTTAACAAAGTGGGTTTTTAAAACAAACAAAAGACTATGTTGAATTTGTTTTAAAGTCCAGGGAATTAAAAGTGTAAACTTCGAATTTTGTTATTTAATATCACACGTTTCCCTATATTTGAATTGTCTTCTTCGTTTTAAAACTTTATAACAATGGAACGAGTGACTTTTTAATCTTGCGAGATGGTACGGTTATCGTCGGTAAAAAGTAAATACACCACGATCGATCAAAAAAGTATTCACGAGCACGCGCTCCCTCTACGGCGTATAAGTAAGAAGACCCGTAAACAATCGACACTCAAAACCGAAAAACCCAAAACAATTTAAAATGAGTATAGTTCATTTTTGTAAAAAGACTAAATCGCCTCCCATTGCTTGGACTATTTCTCCTCCTACTGTTTAGACTATTTCGCCTCCTACAGCCGAGTACTAAATTACTTCTTAAAGCCGAGGACTAAATCGCTTTCACTTGTATCGGGACTAAATCGCCTCCCACTGGATGGACTATTTCACCTTGCCTTGCGAAGGACTATTTCGCCTCCTTTGTCGTGGGACTAAATCGCCTCGACAGTTTCGCCTTCAACTTAAAAGGACTAAATCGCTTCCAAGTTTTGAGGGTCTAAATCGCCTCGAAAGTCTGAGGGACTAAATCGCTTTCCACTGACTTGGACTATTTCGCTTCCAACGTCTGAGGGACTAAATCACCTCAGACAATATATCAAACACTTAGTGTACGTATCTTCTTTGTCACAAACCGTGTACCAACATACAATAAGCTAACCAGAAAAAGCTTTGAAATAAGCTCGTTTACACAACAAATAAGCCACGAAGAGTTACCAAATAAGCTCGAAACCAAAACTTCCAAATAAGCCACGCAAAGAAGAGCTTTTGTTACAACGTTTGATTTTTTTTTCAAACCTAAAACGCACCCCCTATGGTGGAAAGTTACGCTGCGTCGAAAAAACAAAAAAAAAACGCACCCTTCTAATTATTTATTATAAGCCCAAAGTAAAAAATATGAACAGTAAGCCCAAATCAAAAGTTATAGTGAAACAAAAAGTTTGCCGAGTAGAAAAAAATAAAGAAAGTAAGCTCTTAAAGCCAAACCAATAAGCTATAAAAAGCAACGACAACAACAAAAATCACTAGACCCACCGAGGCTCTTGATACCAAATGTTAGAAACCAAGAAATATCATTTCACTTCCATGGTTATCACATGAATCAATGATAAGAAAATAGAAAGGAGATATGAAGAAATTTTAGAAAGAAGTTAGAGAGAGAATGTAGAGATATTGGATTGCTTAAGAGAAAATGAGAACAACCAACCTTCTCCACACTTGGAGAAGGTCTATTTATACCACAACCATGTAGGTTAGGTTTCTTTTCTAATTGGCCGGGTATTGGGCTGGACTCAGGTCTAGTGGGCTTAAGCCTATAAAGCTTACACAATTAGATTATTTAAGCAAGCCTGATACTCGTAACTAGCCTATTACAATATATTAAATATAAAGACCTCGATTCCTATTGTGACTTAATATTTTTGAGGCTAACAGTTATCCTTATCGTTCTATTTCTGTTGAGTAGTGGTCCCGTTGCACCGGAGGTTGACGGGGGCGGCTGTTACAGTTGCCTCACTGCCGGGGTACTCAAGCATGATAACATTCATTGTCAGTGGCTGATCCTATCAGGAGTTCTCCCCTCCTGTATCGTGCAGCACCTATGGTTTCACCTTTTATGTGTTCAGACGATTCAGAGTCAGATACTGAGATACTCGAGAGGCATGTATCGCCTACTACTTATACTATTCCAGAGATCCCTACTGCTCTCATTTTACCCGCACCATCTGCTATTGTTGCACCATCATCTGAGTATCCACTTGCACGTGTTTTTTCCCCACCCAGGATTCGTCGACGACGAGCCATTCTTATCCGACCCGGGGATGACATTCCTATTGGTCAACTTTACCGTACTTATCCTGTGGGCCCATTGTTTTTAGGGGCATTGACCTTGAGAAGTCGGTTTATACCTTTAATTCTATCGTTTAGCACGTGAGGTATCACATCACTTTGCGATCTTTTTACTTCCAGATCATCACCGAGTCATTCATCTTCAGATCATTCATCATCTGGGCATTCTATTTTGGGTCATTCTTTATCCGAACATACACCACTGATGATGATTCATCTACACCACCAAGATTTGTTCATCCATCTACTTGTGGACCACCACGGTGTGAGCGAGGCATCATCTCCGTTTTCTTATTTTCTTTTATGCCTTTTTTTGTCGCCGTCACCACTACATCCATTTTTGTTTTTTTTTTTTGGCTCTTTTTTGCATTTAACCCCTATTGGTTGGAGTGTGGAGGTCTACCCCATTATCTACCATGTATCCACCGACGACATTCGAGTCGTCAGCTAGGGATTCTTCTTCTGAGTCATCTGTTGGACCATCTCGCAAGAGATGCAGGTCCCCTGCTGCTACCGTAATTTCACCTATCCATGCTACGAGGGATTTAGTTCCTTCCCGTGCCGATCTTCTTCCACCTCGCAAGAGGTTTAGGGATTCTATTTCACCAGAGGATAGTGTTGAGGAGGACATTGATATGGATGTGTTAGAGGACATTAAGGCTGATGCTACGGTTGTTAAGGTTGCAATAGATAGGGATGTTGAGGCTAGGATTGATGCATGTATTGATATAGAGGTCAATGTTGGGGATAATGTAGAGGACGAGGTCGAGTCCAGTGAGAGAGGTACTATAAAGGTTGGAGTGGATGTGGTTTCCGGGATTGATATCCCTGATGGTATGCTTATGCCCGATGCTATAGAGCGTTTGGAGTAGGTTGAGGAGGGTTTACAGGATATTTATGATCATGTTATAGAGATACCTCTTCAGAGGATAGAGAACATTGAGACGGGACAAAGAGAGTTAGAGTCGAGGAGTTTGATTGCTGGTGGAGAGAGAGCTAGTTTACTTGAGCAGGTTACGTCCTTGGAGAGGAGCAACGTGAGACTTCGAGGCACCATGATGATGGAGAGAGTGAGAGCCGACAGGTTCTGGCGACGCGTGAGATTTATAAAGAGTGAGCTTAGGCAGATTTGTAAGTTCCGTTACTATAACAGGATGCGATTTAGGAGATTGGAGACATTCGCTGTGAGGCGTTTATGTTTTCGTCCATGATATTGTGTATGGACTTTAGGCTAATAGTAGAACCAGTTGTTAGTAGTTTTAGCATAAATCAAGTTCCCCATTATGGGTCGAATGTAACCGACTGATGCTTTTATATATGATATGAAAAGCTTGTTTTGATTCTCTCGCGTATTGATCTTTATTGTTATTTAGTTGTTCTGGCAAAACATGTTCTATTGTATTTTCCTATATAAACTCTATTTACCATTTATAGTGGCTATATCTCATATCGAATATTACCGCGTGCTATGTTTTGTTATGTAGAACATGACTATCACTCGTTCCGGTATGACCCCTGAGGCAATCGAAGAACTCGTTAACTGACAAGTGGAGGAAGCGTTGGCTACTTATGAGGCAACCCGTGCTGCCAATGCTCTTGAGGCTGAAAATCAAAGCCAGAACGGCGGTGACGACGATAATGGAAATAATAGAGATGGAAATGTTAAGAATGGAAATGGCGGAAATGAAAATCCAAATGAGAATAATAAGGATGCTAGGCCTGTTGCTCGAGAGTGTACCTACCAAGACTTCATGAAGTGTCAACCACTCAACTTTAAGGGAACGGAAGGAGTTGTCGGGTTGATAAGGTGGTTTGAGAAGATGGAAATAGTTTTCCATATCAGCAATTGTCCAGAGAAGTACCAAGTCAAGTATGCTACTTGCACACTGTTAAATAGTACTCTAACTTGGCGGAACTCACATAAGTAGACTATTGGAGCTGAGGCTGCATTTGCCATGTCATGGAGAGAGCTCATGAAGCTAATAGCTGAAGTGTACTGCCCAAAAAATGAGATTCAAAAGATGGAATCTGAGCTATAGAATTTAACCATAAAGAACAATGATTTAGCTGCTTATACTCAGAGATTTCAAGAGTTAACTATGATATGCACCAAGATGGTCCCCGAGGAGAAGGATCGGGTTGAGAAGTTTATTGGAGGTCTCCCCGATAACATCCAAGGGAATGTAATTGCTGCAGAACCTACAAGACTGCAAGATGCTATACGAATTGCTAAAAACTTAATGGACCAAATGTTGAATGGATATGCTGTAAAAAATGATGAGAACAAAAGAAGATTGAAGGTCAATCAGAGAGACAACCGTGGACAGCAGCCACCATTCAAGAGGCCAAATTTTGGAGGTCAGAATGTGGCAAGAGCCTATAAGGCTTGCAACAATGAGAGAAAACCATATAATGGACCATGCCTCTCTGCAACAAATGTAAGCTTCATCATGAAGGGCCTTGCACTGTGAGATATGGGAAGTGTAACAAGGTTGGGCATCTGACCCGGGATTGTAAGGTCATAAATTCTACTACTTCTACTCAGAGGGGTCAAGTAGTGAATTAGA
The DNA here is from genome assembly GCA_026074375.1 of Tanacetum coccineum. Lineage (NCBI taxonomy): Eukaryota > Viridiplantae > Streptophyta > Magnoliopsida > Asterales > Asteraceae > Tanacetum > Tanacetum coccineum. The sequence goes on along the minus strand of BQNB010068429.1, from coordinate 272 downwards.
GGGTTGTAACTTGTTTTGAGTGTGGAAGGCAAGGACACTACAGGAGTGATTGCCCAAAGCTAAAAGATCGAAACCGTGGAAACAAGGCTAGAAACAAGAATGGTGTTGGTGAAGCAAGAGGAAAAGCATATGTGCTAGGTGGAGGAGACGCTAACCCCGATTCAAAAGTCATCAAGGGTACGTTTCTTCTCAATAACCATTATGCTTCTATGATATTTGATTCAGGCGTCGATATAAGTTTTGTGTTGACTACTTTTAGTGCTTTGCTTGAT
>BQNB010068428.1:0-33848 GCA_026074375.1 Tanacetum coccineum | reverse complement strand
CCTAGATTTTATTATTAGGGTTTATCGTATAAAAAGAATGCATGTGGCTACATGTTTTTTTAATTAACGTATATAATTTGTTATTATGTGTTGATACAAAAGTTGGGCGATCCTTGATTAGGTCCGTATTAGGTGTAATACGGATCTGTTAGGCTCCGGTTCCTATATCAATTAAGTCTTGATGTATGAGACCTGCGCACTAAGAAAATAAAGCACCGTTAGGCTTACCGTGGGATTGTCTCCCACAATTATCCTCCGGCGTAAGAGTAAGTAATCGGTTTAGATTTTAGTAGAAAGTTAAGGTTATGAGGGCGTACCTTAGATGAGAGCCGATGTGCTCTCTATATACTCACCAAACCCTAATGGGCTTTGTCCCATTAATTAGGTTAGTATCCGAGAGGCCTCACCGTTATTTAGTAACCGCCGTTATTTAGTAACTAGTGGGCCTACCTCATGATTATGACTCGTTCGTAACGGGTGTTTTTCGCTGCCATGACTACACCATATAGATGGGCCTACTTCCATGCAAAAATTTTTGGCTGACTTTTTGCTTAGTTTTTCGCTACCATGACTGCACCATATAGATGGTGTCAGCCTTGTCTCTAGGTGCGTCTTTCTTGCCTCCGCTCCTTTGTTTATCTTTCCCTTCCTTGATGTTTTTCACCAGGTGATCCAATCTGCCTTCCTTTACCAATTTGTCAATTAGCTGGCGCAGTTGGACGCACTCGTTGGTAGTATGGCCCTTCTGCCTATGATACTCACAGTATCCGTTCCCCACGCGTTGCTCTTCTGGAGTGCGCATTGGTGGTGGTCTTGGGAAGTTTGCACCTTTCGTTGCGAGTATCTCCTTTGGGGTCGTTGTCAGTGGGGTGTACTTGTCGTTCCCCAGCCCGCCCCTCTGACCGCGGTAGCTGTTGTTGCGACTGCTACTCTGGTCATTGGATTGTCTCCTGGACTGTTCCTGTGACCTGTTGTTTGAGTAGCTGGTCACCTCGCGCAGCTTCACCTTTAAATATGTATATATAAATATATGAATATAAATACACACAAGGATCAAGATCCACGAGAGAGCAAGTAAACCGGTCGTGAGTTCACATCTAAGTATTACATCCCATTCGCATTGCACCCGGTAGTGCCGGCTGCGAGTGCGAGTATAGCGGATTTCCCGAGGGGAAGGTTGGGGTATACACACGGTTCTTTGAGTTTGCCAATCAACGTGTACCCCTTTCGTTGTTTATGTGCAACGTCCTGAATTATTATCGTCTTCATATTTCCCAATTGCACTGCATAGGCGCGGCAAAAATAACCAATTTCGAGGTTAATTGCCGCCTATTGGCAATTAATCCCACGGTCCATTTGTTCCGCGCCTTCTATCATACCTCTTGGTCAAACGGATGGGTATCGTTTTCCAAGCGCGCCGGGCGTTTGCAGTGCTATACCGAAAAATTAGATGCGCTAAGAGTTGGAGAGAGATTTCTTTCTGGTAGATGATGCGTGTTTCCCTTGGACTTACGCATTCTATACTCAGGGGTCAATGCCGAGGATGAGCGTCCCACCCCCCACGGTTCGAATATATGGAGGATGCTGAACTTAAAAATGAGAACCGTACCCAATCACCTACTCGGAAGCCTCCTATGCCACAGGGCATTAGTCGTAATTATTTCAAAGCCCCGAGGAAGGTGCCCGACGATTATAGGCCGATGACGGCCAGGGTGGGTGCATTTACCTTTCCTTTCTCCCCACTTAGTAGTGTAAGCCTCTTTCTATTATAAGCTTATGTAACCATTTGATCTTTTTTTTGTTTTGTTTTTGTGTATTGCGCAGAAAAGAGAATTTATTTAGCGTGGTTCATTTGAGTAAGCCCAAGTAGGTGACCGAGGGGGTGCCCCTTTAAGAGATGGTGAGGAGCCGCTGTTGGAAAGTACTAGCAGGGTAACACAATGAATTGTGCTGGAGCAAACCAGAGGTTGAGAGTACTGTGTATTAGCACCCACACCCCTGCGCAGTTACCAGGTGCCAACTGCGGAGCCCCCAGGCTAGACCAACACGCGTTAGTTTGCATTCATGAGGATGCTGATAATCGCAGGGCATAAAGGGAGGCCAGAGAAGTTGGACTCTGGTTGAAACGCAAGAGGGGTCACCAGTGGAGAGGGCGCGGGCACGTCAAGAAGGTGCGTCCTGTCAGTCTAGTGGTAGTACATCGACTAGAGAGGAAACCCCGGTATGCGCTCCACCCACGCTTGCTGCTAGGAGTGACCGAGACTCCTCCCCCAAGTAAAGTACAGTTAGCCTCTATGTCTGTCTAGTAATAGTGTTTTATTGTACGCAATCATAATAACGTAATGTGGAATCCCATTATTGGTGGTTGTTTCTATTTGTTCTATGTCGAGCTACTAGCGAGTCCACTGCGCCGTAACCGCATGCAGTAACAGTCCCCACCCCAGACTAGTCCCAAGGCGTTTGAGGGTATGCCAGTGATCAGCTTATGGAGGAGTTTGATATGGTCACTGCGCAGCAAGCCGCGCTGGGGCGCATCTTGAAGCAAGGTTTTCCAGTAACGCGCCAAGGAACATAAGGATGAAGAGATTCTAGCAGCTGAAGACACATTGAGCAGATGCGCAGGCTGAGGCAGAGTCTTCGAGGTCTTATGCACAGAAGCTTGCCGAGGAAAAAATGGCACTGCTTGTCAAGGTAGAGCAAGAGCGCGCGAATTCTGCGGATTACAAGGCAAGTTGTCACTGGGCTGTGAAGTATTTGGAGGGGGTAAGAACAACCATTTTGCTAGGCTGGAAGAGTTTCGCCAGAATAGTCTGTGAGGAGCTGTTGGAGAAGCAGGAGGAGAAGTTACGCAAACTCAGTATTGAGTATGATGAGGAGCTTTACCCTCACATGTTGTCCGCTATTGCTGAGCGCAGGTGGCTCATAAGCCATGGTCTGCGCCTTGCTGCCATGAGCACTTTGGAATCTCAGGAGGTCAAGCAGTCCTTTGGGGATGTTGTGAAGTGTGCATTGGCACGTGGTAAGGCGGAAGCGGTAGAGGAACTGCATGAAAAGAAGTTGCTGACAGTGCCTGCCGCACAGGTACCTGGATATAATGATAATGCATATGAGGAGCTTGTTGCTGCGATGGAGACGATGAAATTGTTAGAGCTCCTCATATTTGTCACAGCTGAGCGTGACCAGGGATTACCCCATAGATGTGATAATGGCGGGGTTAACCTTGGCTAGGCATGCCACCGAGGGCGCTGAGGCCCAGCCTGATTACTTTCTCAAGCCGGACGTGGCGCAACTGCAGGTTCCTATCTTTGCCCGTCCGCGTGACATCCTTAATCCTTTTGCACTTGAGAAGGAGATTCCGTTGAGGGAGTCTTTAGAGTCCCACGCCAAAAGGCTTGCTAAGAAGAAGGAGGTGAAGGGCAAGGCAATATTATGCGGTGTTGGTGCAGCGCACATCCCCCGTTCTGATGGAGTACTAGTTAGCGTGGCGACTGTGTCACCTAAAGATAGTGAACTGCTGGAGAAGCTTGAGGAGACTAAAGATGCTGCGTACTAAGTTGGCAGTTCAGAGCAAAGTCGTTGTCACAGCATCTAGGCTTTCTTCCTTGTGCAAACTTATCGTTTTTGTGTGTGTTGGCAAACTTTGTTGAATCAAAACTCTGGTGCTATTGAAGAAGGTACCCTTTTGGGTACCCATAGTATGGGTTGTTTGTTGTTGTGGCTTGTGCGATGTACGCCACAAAATATAAGTTATAAAAGTTAACAATATGTTTGTGCACAATTATTTGTCTTTGCATGAAAGACTTGTTTGTGATGTGCTCAGGACTGCAAAAATGCTAAGTTTACATGTATGGGTTGACATTACAATTACATGCGGCGTACCGCGAATACCATATCAAGAAGTCAAAAGTTTTTGACTCCTAATTTGTAAACGTGCACGTGTGGCGCTGCATTTTGGGCGCATCCATCGTTGAAATGCGCAATTAAACTTACTCCAACGTACTGAAGAAAAGGTGTTTAACAAGGGTCATGATCCAGATGTTGATTGGGTTTTTGCTACCCTCTTCACAACAGTCAATTGTAGTGTTTACTCATCCTTTTCCCATCGTGGTGTTATTAGTGCATGCAACGCCGCGTAGGGCATAGAATAAAGTAACAACAATATTGATACATAAATAGATACTCCACAAAATAAGCATGTAAAAGTGAATTGTGTCGCGGAGTTAGCTAGAAAACCGCGACATTTAATTAAAATTGCCAAAATAAAAAAAACATTTGTCTTAAAAAAAGAAACATAATACCATATACCCAGTGAGCAACTTCCCTAAAGATATCATTTCTAGAGGTTGGCAGATATTCCACGTTGCGGGGCAACTCACGCCCAGCCATGTCACGCAAGCTTATATGCTCCTTTTCCCAAGTGCTTCCGTACCTCGTAGGGTGTCCTCCCACTTTGCCCTAGCTTTCCTGTGGTCTTCCGCGTGCTTTGCGGTCGTTAGACACATACACGAATCTCCTGATTTTAAATGAGACTCCTCGAACTTTAGCGTCATAGTATCCCTTCATTTGCAACTTTGCTTTTTCCTCACGTATGGCTGCTTGTTCGCGCCTTTCCTCCAATATGTCCCCAAGTCATACTCACTTGTCCGTCATGGTTGCATATTGTCAACTCCTCCGCGGTACGAATAATGTGGCATTTCCGATTTCGGCTGGTAAACGCTTCCGTCCCCTTAGACAAGAGAAGAAGGGAGTGTCCCCCTGAGCCTAACTTTTATTGTTGTCGATGTCCCACAGAGACATGTGACAATTCCTCTACCCACCTGCCTTTATGTCTATCCAGGCGTGTTTTGAATTCCTTCGCCTAGACTTCGATTTGCGCGCTCAACCAAACCATTGGTCTGTGGGTGTTTAACCGACGCAAAACGCTGTGTAATGCTTAATCTCGCGCACCAGTCTTTGAACGGGTTATCACAGAATTGTTTCCCATTGTCTGAAACTATTTCTCCAGGTAATCCAAAACGGCACACAATGTTATCCCAAACAAATCATTTTACCTGATTCCCTGTGATTGTGGCGACCGCTTTCGCCTCGATCCATTTAGTAAAGTAGTCTATAGCCACGATAAGGAATTTCAATCCTCCCGCTGCAACAGGGAAGGGACCAGCGATGTCGATACCCCACTTGTGGAATGGCCATGGTGAGGTGATGGGTGTTAGCTCCTGTTGTGGTTGGCGCGGGATTTCTATGTACTGGCATCATTGCATTTCTTTTTTCATGTCACGCGCGATCGCGGTGCTAATAGGTGGCCAGTAGTACCCAGACCGTAAGGCTCTTGCTACTACAGATCGTGGTCCTGAGTGCATACTGCATGAACCCGCATGAATCTCGCGGAGCACATAGTCTGCCTGAATAGGTCCGACGCATCAGAGCCATGGTTGTAGGAACGAACGTCGATAGAGGACACCATTTCGAAGTTCGAATCTCTGCGCCGTGCGGCGTATTCGCCGGGCATCCTTTTGTTCATGAGGGAGCGTGCCCTTGCTTTATGAATTCGATGATAGGGGTCATCCACGTAGGATCCTGCTCTTCTATCACCTATATACTCCCATCTCCGAGATGGATTGTTCTCAAGATATCGACCAACACCTCTTATGATAGGTGTAGCGAATGCTTGGATGCGATCTTACTTAAGGAAACCGCTTTTTTGTTTGTCACCGGTCTAGAAAACTTGAGCTAATGGTGAATCGATCAAAGCCCTGGATAGCCGACTTGGTCTTGATCTAGAGGTATTGAACCATGTTGTCTTCTTTAGCCACATATTCGCCCAACACATAGTTGTTTGTTTTTTTTTTTATTTCTTTTTGGCTACAAAACGGTGAGACCCATTTGCTTCTAGGTTACGTACACCCATTCGAGCTGCAATGCGTAGTTCCGCAATTAGGGCTTCATACTCCGCCTCATTATTCGTGGCTGTGAATTCAAAGCGCAGTGCGTAAGTGAATTCTATTCCTTCCGGGTTAGTAAGGATGAGGCCTGCGCCGACCCGTCCACCATGACGATCCATCCGTGAATAAGATCCATGGTTCTTGGAGTATTACTTCGCTCTGGGGAGTAACCACATCGGTTCTGGTTTTTCGATGAGAAATTTCGCCAGTATCTGTCCTTTCACTAGCGTAGTGGTCTATAAGAGATGTATGTCTCCCCCCTAGCAACACGCTCCACTTTTGCAATCGCCCCGATGCATCAGGTTTAGAGATAACCTGTTTGATGGGTTGATCTGTGATTACCACTATTGGGTGCGCTTGGAAATATCTGCGCAGTCTTTTGGCGGCAAATACTAACGCCAGGATCAGCTTCTCTTGCGCTATAGTTATCTCCATTTCCTTGAGTGCTTTACTTACGAAGTATACCAGTGTTTGTACGGAGTCCTTATTTGTCAATAGCACGGCGCTAATTGCCCCATGCGTCGCGGATAAATATATTATCAACTCCTCCCCTGGTCGGGGTGCGACTAGCGTGGGAAGTGCTGCTATATGCTGCTTGAGCTGCGTGAAAGCTTCTTCTGCTTCTATAGTCCAACGGAAGTCTCCTTCTCTATCACTCTTGAGTTATCTTTTTAGACTACAAGGGATGACTTGTCTGCTGACTTGGATAGGAACCTGTTCAAACCAGCTAACTTCCCATTTAACGCTGGACTTCATTCATCCGGTGGCGGCGAGGAAGTTGGATGACACTTTTGTTTTTTCTGGACACGGCTTGATGCCGTACAGGTTCTATCAAGTATCAAGGAACATGCCTTCTGTAGCCCCACAAGAGCATTTTTTAGGATTTAAGCTTCATATAGATTTTTTCGCAGTGCCCTCGACAGTTTCTACAATGTCCGCGCACCAACTCGTCTTCGTGTGGCACTTTATTAACAAGGTCCATCGACATAGACTTCCAGATACCGCCCACTTGCCCCTCAACGCGTTTATCTCACAGTTCCGCTGTAGTGGCACCCCGCATTTTTTAAGGCCAAAAGGCATCTTTTGATATATCAACTCTAGACACCTTGACTTGTGTGAAAGGCTTCTTATCCTCGTCATCCTGGCCATAATAGGAGTTTGGATGATACCCTTGTATGCGTCCAAGAAGCACTTGAAGGGGTATCCGCATAAGGACTCCACTTTCCAGTCTATACACTCACTGTCACCTGCTTATGTACCTGACCATATGGAATTGGACGAGCATGTACCACTGTATGTTCCAGAGAACCCAGAGCACCAAGACTCATCAGAGGAGGACATGCCGGTCGAGGATCAGCCTAATGCTGAGGACGCTGACTCACGTGGATTCCTGGCTGACTCGGATTCGATGGAGGATGATACTGATGCAGATTCTATTTATTATCCAGATGAGCCTGAGGATGGCGAGGATGATGATGAGGATCCCGAGGAGGATCCTAGTGAGGAGCATGAGTCTGAGGATGAGGAGGCTAAGGAGGATGAGCCATTTGAGGATTCTGATGAGACTGAACCATTTGAGGTGGATGAGACTGCTGCTACACCACCATCGCCTGGACGCCGTGGAGCAAGGATAACTGTTAGACCTCAGCCACCCATGGCCACTTCTACCTAGATACTTATTGATGCTTTTGCTGCTGGATCACCTTCATTTCCATCACCACCTCCCATCAACCCTACCTATGATCAGGCACCAGTGGGTCATAGGGCAGCCATGATTCGTATGAGAGATGACATCCCCGAGGAGGATATGCTACTTCAGAGGAGATTTGTACTTACTGCTCCCCCACCTGGTTGTGATATAGCAGAGAGTTTTGCTGCTGCTGCTGCTGCTAGAGCATCTAAAGGTCAGTATGATTTTGTTGATGCAGTTGGGACAGGACAGGGTTTGGTTAGTAGTCCTAGTCATAAGGCCCGGACTATTGCTAGAGCTGCTGACAGAGCAGAGGATGTTGGTTATGCTAGAGTTTTACAGGCTTCTGAACATAGGATGATGACTTCCATTGAGGAAGTTAACTTGAGAATCAGCTACCAGGTACAGGCTCGCAAGCTGGAGAGTGAAGACTTCTATACACAGCTTCTTGATGCACAGACTGACCGTAGAGACATTAGAATTGAGATTGATATAGTGAGAGGTCAGAGGACTGCTTATGAGACAGAATTGCAGGAGGTACGCCAGGCTTACCTCAGGTACGAGGCTCAGAACAAGGCATTATTGGCACGACTTGAGACACTGGAGACTCACATGACTCGTATGGAGTGGCAGCGCTAGAGAGCTGAGGATGATGCAGTCAGACAGATTATAACCAATTTGTCAATTAGCTGGCGCAGTTGGACGCACTCATTGGTAGTATGGCCCTTCTGCCTATGATACTCACAGTATCCGTTCCCCACGCGTTGCTCTTCTGGAGTGCGCATTGGTGGTGGTCTTGGGAAGTTTGCACCTTCTGTTGCGAGTATCTCCTTTGGGGTCATTGTCAGTGGGGTGTACTTGTCGTTCCCCCGCCCGCCCCTCTGACCGCGGTAGCTGTTGTTGCGACTGCTACTCTGGTCATTGGATTGTCTCCTGGACTGTTCCTGTGACCTGTTGTTTGAGTAGCCTTTTCTGCTGTCCGCGGCGGCGGCTTCTCCTTGAATGAAGGACCTTGTGCGTTTCATCAACTCATCAAAGGTTTGGGGAACCCTATCATTCAACCTTTTGATAAGTTCTGGGTTATTTATTCCATTCATAAACCCTGAGATCTTGAGAATTTCGGGGCACGCCTTGACGTGTATGCATTCGTCCTTATAGCGCTCTACGTAGGCGCTTGTGGACTCCCCTTGGCGCTGTTTCACCCTGGCAAGCTCGACAGGGTTCTTGGCACACTTCTTCCTTTGAGTAAAATTTAAGCGGAATGCCCTTCGCAACTCTTCAAACCCATCAATGCTTCTGCGTGGTAGTTTGCTGAACCAGTTCCGCGCGTTTCCTACTAACGTGGAATTGAACATGTGGCACCACACGGGTTGTGGCCAGTTTTCAATAGTGGCCGCCGATTCGAAGATTTTTAGATGGTCGTCAGGATCACCTGTCCCATCATAAGTTTTTACGTTAGCAGGCATGCGCCTTTTCTTATCCTCCGAGAAATCGCTAATGCGCCGCGTAAATGCGTCGACCTTTTGGCGACGCCATGGACGGGACATATCTTCGTCTTCGTCTTCACGATATTTGTTCTTGGATTTCCAGTGTCCCGTTTCTGCGTCCTCGTTGTCCGAGGAGTCTTCTGAGGACGAGCTTACTCTTCTGCGGCGCTTGCGCCGACTGTCCTCGGAGTCCGAACTTGGAGGACTTTCACTCGGGGAGCGCCTTTGTCCAAGCCTGCTGTGGACATCGCGACTGCCCAGCCTATCACGGACGCTGATGCGCCAGTCATTGTTTTCATGAGTGTCCAAGTTCTGCAAGTTAGCCGTTTGAGTACCCGAAACTTTCTTTCCGATTCTACCGAATACTGGAGGTCGACGGTTATCCTTTCCGCGCCTTTCCTTTTGGTGGCGCGGTGGAGATACTTCGTCCTCCGGACCGAAGTTAAGTCGGGCCTGTAGGCTCTGGCTTGATCTCTTTTTTGTTTCCTCTTGTATGAGGGCGACCAAAGTCTCGTAGTTCTGAGATACGAAATCACTCGGCGCCAGTTCAGTCGCGACCCCTTCCAGTGTGAGGTTGTCAGCCCCTAACTCGGGACCCTTGTTTCGAAGGGGTGGGGGTGGCGGCTCGGTGGTATTCGTCCCTGGCACCGTTTGGGGAGGGGTGGTGAAAGTAGCACGCTGTAGACCTTCCGTGCTTGCGGTTGTGGCGGTTGTCTGGGTTGTCCCCAGGATCGGTCCCATCGCTGTGAAGACTATATCATGTGGCGCATTGGCGCTTCCAGAGGCCTGCTTAGAGATCTGTCTAGAGGCGTGGTCGCTCTGCTTCTTCGCCTGCGGAGTCCGATGGGTAGGGTTTCCTTGCTTTGTCATTCTAGGTTTTGGCAGTGTTCTTAGTGTTGGGTCCCACGGATGGCGCCAATCTGTTGATACAAAAGTTGGACGATCCTTGATTAGGTCCGAATTAGGTGTAATACGGATCTGTTAGGCTCCGGTTCCTGTACCAATTAAGTCTTGATGTATGAGACCTGCGCACTAAGAAAACAAAGCACCGTTAGGCTTACCGTGGGATTGTCTCCCACGATTATCCTCCGGCGTGAGAGTAAGTAATCGGTTTAGGTTTGGGTTTTAGTAGAAGATTAGGGTTGTGAGAGCATACCTTAGATGAGAGCCGAGGTGCTCTTTATATACTCACCAAACCCTAATGGGCTTTGTCCCATTAATTAGGTTAGTACCCAAGAGGCCCCACCGTTATTTAATAACTAGTGGGCCCACCTCATGATTATGACTCGTTCGTAACGGGTGTTATAGATACCTGCGCGCGTGTGCGCTAGTTGGGCCTCATGGGCCTAAATCCTTGTCGTGATAGCCCATATGTCATGGGCTTCCCCATAGGCAGTACCGTTTGGATGCGCCTGGCCCATTCATGATGGGCCTGGGTATAAATAGTATTCGTGGGTCGGGTTCATGACCCGAGGTTGGACTATACGTCATCATGTCCCCCCAGTCTAGTATGCGCTTGGTAAGACCGCGGATGCTAGACTACAAATAGTCGCGGTAAAAAAAAAAACCGAATGGTAAGAGAATCATGGTAATCCCGGATAAAGATATTAATCATCATATTATAGAATATAGGATAGACAACCATGACATACATAAATCGGTATCATAAACAACGAAGTATAATGGAATCACCATTATATTAAGTCATAAACAACTTGTCTTACATATTTTACATAGTCAAAATTTGACAAGTGTCATTATTTATGCCGCATATCCAGTGGTTGGATTCTAACAAAAGCTGTAAATGATAAAGATCTAGTCTAGTAGTCTAATGTTCCTCCCTTATGGTTCTTGAGCTCTTGCATTTTGTTCAGAAGACTCTTTATATCTAATCGGTAGTGAATCTGGATATCCTCGATGAGTATCTCTAAAGTATAAGTCCTGACGCGAGCAAGAATAACCTCGTTGTCATGCCTTATTTGTTTTCTCTGATCCGTGAGTTAACATCTGAGTATTTAATTTCCCCCATCCGCTCTGCACCCGGTCTTAGTGCCGGGATTGCGGATGCGAGTATAGCGGATTTCACCCGTGGGGGAAGGTGGGGGTATACACCGGTTCTTTGAGTTTTTTGCCAATCAACGTGTGAACCTTTCGTTATTTATTGCAACATCTTGAAACACTATTCGTCTTCATATTTCCAATTGCCACTGCATAGGTGCGGCAAGATTCCAATTTCGACGGTTAATTGCCGCCTCTTGGCCATTAATCACAACTGTTTCATTTGTTCCGCGCCTTTTTACTCATACCTGTTGGGTCTAAAAAGGAGTGGGTATCATTATCCAAGCGCGCCGGCGTTTTGCAGTGCTACACCGGATTAATTGGTGCGCTGGGCGTTGGATGGGAGAGTTCTTCTGGGCCCTTAGATGATATGTTGGCACCACCCCCACTCCCACCCTACCTCAACACCACCCCCCTCCTTGGGACTGCGCCTTTATTTACGCAGGGCGTTATTGCCGAGGGATGAGGCGTACAACCCCGGGTGTATAGTATTGAGGATGCGGAACTTTTAAATGAGAAACCGTTTCCCTTCAACGATACTCGAGGCCTTTCTATGGCACACATGGGGCATTAGCCGTAATTTATGTTGCCAAAGGGCCGAGGTTAGTTGACAACGTTTATAGTTATCGCTCCGTTGTTTTCCGTCGGCGAGCCCCGCGGCGCACGGAAGACACGACGGAAGAGGTCGGGGTGTGGTGCTTGTCCCTTTTTTTTTCTTTCTTCTACACTCATTTAGTTGTGTATGCACTCTTCTCAGTATATGGCTTATGTAAACCCTTAGTTTCGTGTTTCTATTGGTGTGCGCAGAATGGATTTGTTCAGCGTTGTACCATTGAGTAAGCACCAAGCAGGTGACTGAGGGGGGGTGCGCCCTTTAAGAAGATGGTGAGAGCCGTTGTTGGGATAAGGACAGCCGGACGACAATGGGAAACTCGAGCTTGGAGCAACGGGGAAATTGAGAGTAATGATGTGTTAGCACCACCACTTCATGCTCAGTGTGCCAAGTGTAACTGTGGAGGCCCCCCCATGCCAGACGCAACAAGCATTGGTCTTCAAAGATGGCTGATGTCGCAGAAGTGGATTCTGGAGTTGAATCGTAAGAGGGCTACCGGGTGTTGTATGCGCGGGCCCCGGTCAAAGTAGGTTGGATGTGCATATCAGTCTAGGTTTGAGTAAAATCGACTGAGGAGGAATCTCGGGTCCTTCCTTTGGGCGTCCCCACGCTTTGCTGCCAATGAGAGAGACCGGAGACCCCTTCACATCAATGTAAGTAATTTTGGATTTTCCATTTCCGTACCAGTTGTATTAGTATGGATTGATACGTTAATCACTATATCGCTAAATGTGTAATCTCGTTATCGATTGATTGTTTGCATTGTCGTGGTATTTGGTGATTCTCTGCGCCGGTAGGACACATGCTGCAAGTCCCCACCCAGACTGTCCCAAGGCTTCGATGGTATGCCATGAAACACTGGATTGGTGGCATCGTTGGTATTGGTCTCACAAATCCATTTCCAATCCACAAAATACTGTATCAATCACATCATCTGCTTGTAGAGAGTTTGTTAAGGTTACCTGCGCAGCAAGCCGCGCTCGTGGCGGCAGGCTGTGAGCGAGGTTTGCAAATTGAAACGCAGCCAGAGTTATAAGAAAGATGAGGAGATCCTGTGCTAAAGGCACAGTTGTAGTATGCGCAGGCCGAGCAGAGTCTTCGTAGGTCTTTATGCAACAGCACATTGCGAGGAGGGGGAAAATTGGCACGGCTTGTCAAGGTGGTGCAAGATGCGCGAGGTGCATTTGCTGCGGATACAAGGCGAGTGTCAATGGGCTGTGAAGTATTTGGAGGGGGGGTTAAGAAACAATAACTTTGCTAGGGATTGGACGATTTTCGCAACAAAAGTGGAGGGTCTGTGGAGATGCAGGAGGATAAGTTAAGCAAGCGCAGTATCGAGTACAGACGAGGAGCTGTACCCCACATCGTTGTAAACGATTGATGAGCGCTGGTGGCTCATTAGCATGGTTTGCGCCTCGCTGCCATGTGCACCTTGGAATCGAAGGAGGTCGATGGCAGTAATTTTGGGGATGTTGTGAAGTGTGCCTTGGCTAGTGGTAAATGGCAGAATGCGGCCTCAACTACTTATTGGTTGAGCTGTGGAGCACCCATGAACACCAAATTGGCTGGATGGAGGGAACATGTTTGGATTGGGTTTGGATGGAAACAATGTGAGGATGGCTGGGCTTGTGTGTCAAACCTAACCACCCTGGTTGGATCTGGTATGGGGTGTTTGGCTGGAGGTCTTGGCCAACACGCCTGGCACCACCATGGAGATGTGGTTTGGGTGGAGAGTAAATTGTGTGGAGGAACGTGGAGGAGTTGTTGGAGGAACTGCATGAAAGAAGGCTTGCTGACAGTGCCTGCAGCTCAGTTCTGGTTTAATCCAAAAGAATTTGAGGAGCTTGTTGCTGCTATGGAGGACGTTGGATGAATGTTAGAGCTTCCTCTGATCGCACAGCTGGGAGCCTGTGACCAGGATTACCCCATTGGTGTGATTATGACAGGGATAACCTTAGCTAGGCATGCCACCGGAGGGGGCGCTGAGGCCCAGCTGATTACTTTATAAAGCCAGGACGTGTCGCAACTACAGGTACCTATCTTTGCCTAGTCCTCGTGACATCCTAGATTCCATTACGCACTTGAAAAGGAAGTCCCGTTGTTGAAGGAAGTATTTGGGAAGCCCATCGCCATAAGGCTGGCGGGAGAGGGATAGGGCGTGAAGGGTAAAGGCTATCTTATGATGTGGTTGTTGGTGCTGGCACCTCCCACGTCGGACGGAGAGTACCTGTTAGGTGGGCGACTGTGTCACCTATAGGATGTGAAGCTCCTGGGGAAGCTTGAGGGGCTGGGCGGATGCGGACTTACTACTTTAAGAAAGTGTTAAGCTCTTAGTTGTAAGGATCCATTTTAGTGCTTAAAATTAAGCTCAAAACAGTCCCTAAGGCCTGTTTGGTTTAAAAATCTCAATTAGCTTATTTTGATTTTCTAGCTTTTGGCCTATTCTTTTTGCTTATTTGTAGCTTAGTTTAGCTTATTAGCTTAGTCATTAAGTAGCTTATAGCTTCTTTGGTCTGTTTTTATCTTATTTTAGAATTTGTAGTTTATAAAGTTTTCTAAATAACAAAAATAAAGTTAAGTAATTCTGTTTGCTTTTCAGCTATTTTATAGCGAACCCCCGACCTCAACACCCTCTACCCTTTTATAGCAACACACCACACACCTCTCTACCAACGCGCCCTGGGGTCTTTTTCGTTAAACCTTTACAACATTTAATTTTTATACACGTTTTCCCTTTTTAGCTTATAAGCTGTTTTAAGCTTATTACACAGCTTATTCGATAAGCTGTGTAATCAAGCTTATTTTTCCTAGGTTTTATTTAGTTTAAGCTATTTTCTGTATTTTTTTAGAATTTTTATAATTAGTTTAGTATTTTTAAACATTTATTTTTATTAAAAACTTTAAAAAATCATAAAAAATAGAAAAATAATCAAAAAAATATAAATCTTTTTTAGAAAATTTTCTTTTATCATAAAGTTTCTAGGAAAATTAGTTTTGCTTTCGTAGGGTTTAATTTGCAAAATTTCATTTTTTAAAGAACGGGATTCGTTCCCGTTTACATTTTTCGTGTTTTTAAGCTCATTTCAACTCCGTTTTTGTTCTAGTTTTCTTTAAACTTACTTTTTAGTCAATTAGAGTCTATTTAAAAAGAAAAATTCATTTTAGGTTTAATTTTGGAAATTTAGGGTTTTTAACTGCCGTTTAGGGTTCCCGTTTTGCGTTTTTAGTTAAAGTTTGATTTCCCGTTACTTGTTTTCGTGCTTAATTGTTATCATTTGCTTATTTTAAATTGTAAAAGTAGATAATCAAATCAATCTTTGTTTCCAATTCAAATCATTGTCCGAACAACAAACGTGGTTTTAATTTCATAAATCGTTGGGGAATAACGACCCGGGAATCATACTTCCCGGTTAATATACGTATTATATTATATATATTTTTGAAGATTTTCCTTTTTACCTTTGTCCTCAAGGGTAATTTGGTAATTTTCTATCATATTATATTTTATTATTACGTGTGTTGGTTTACTACGAATCAACAAACTTGTTAGTTGGTCATCAAAAAGGCAGAAAAACGCTACGATATCCAGTACGGAAGCTGAATATATAGCCTTGTCTGGATGTTGTGCTCAAGTCCTTTGGATGAGATCATAGCTTACTGACTATGGCCTTGGATTTAATAAAATTCCAATGTACTATGATAAACAACAAGCTGTTTATTTATTGCCTTATGCTGCAACAATTGTTCAACATTCTCGATCAAATCTTATTGGACATACAGATTCTTATTCATTAAAGGAGCAAGTTAAGCACGGGAGTTGTAGAGCTTTATTTGTCAATCTGAGTATCAGCTAGCGGATCTTCATAAAGCCTTGGAAGGAAAGTATGGAATTTCTTATCAACAAGACTGGGAATGCGAAGCTTTACGCGACATGACCTGAAACAATTGGCTGATGGAAGCTGAGATGTAGTGGGTTCCGATTCAAATATCCCTGTATATAATATGTAGTATATTAAAACCAGAAAAACCAAAATAAGGATTTTTCATTTTCAGAAAACACTTTATAAAAACTAAATACAAACTAATAAAATCTTTAAAACCAAAGAAAAATTAAAAAATAATGAAGAAAAATATAAACACAGGTATAATGGCCATGTCTTTTGAAAATTGATTACATTACAGGTCTTTAGAAATGTCATTCAATAATGATACGAGGCTGTAAATGAAGTTCGAGCAGAAGTTCAAAAATTTTCAAAACATGCCAAAAATGGCTTACTATTATTTCAGATAGCAACCCAGTCATCATCTTAAATGCAAGTATTTCAAAAAGAAATCTTGACCTCATTACGGGAATTTTTATTCTCGGCATGTCTACTTTAGGACCATGCAAAGGCTTGTGTTTATTTGCAACACCAAAACCGTGCTTCCTATATACAATAAGAGTACGTGTCTGTGCATTTATTTGTCAACTATTAAGAGAATTTATTTTTATTGGTAAAAAGTTTTCTTCATAATGAATTAGTGTTTTCAAAAATCACAAAAGATTTTCAAAGACAATTCAACCACTCAAAGAATGACAACAACTCTTTAAATAGAAAACGGGTCATTGTTTGAGGGGGACAATGTGTCATCAAATAATCTTTTAAAACAGTCTTTCAAAATAAGTCACGGAATAAACGAATAAAGTTTTTGATACTGACGGATCACAATTTCAAGGGGCAGTTTAATTTAATTAACTATAAGAGCTTTAGAATGTATTTATTTCAACTTTCAGGATTATTTTCAATTTAAGACTTAGTTTATTCTCACATGATAGATTTAAGCTTATCAATTCTTTGAAGACGATCTCTATTATATTTTCGTACTATGTTTTGTTGATTCCGAGGTATCAAACCAGCAACGGTGGGAGGAGGAAATACAAGAAAGATAATGACTTCACGTGATAGAATTCATAACCTATTCTGATTTTAGGTCATTCCGAAAAGACAAATGTCATAACCGTAAAGAAAATCAATGTTTAACTTGTTACTTTCGGGTGCACTATTTCAACTACATGGGGGAAGAGATACATTGTGATTATAAGTATGCATCATTTAAGATACTAGGGGGAAGTGTTGTCGGAAGATTTATTCTAGTGTGGGGTGATTGGTTACTGATTGAATTAATGCTTCCTTTAACAGTTAATCATTAAGCTTATTTTTTAAAAGGGAGTAGTATGTTTGACAATAAGAAGTACCATAGTTTTTGATAAGTGCGATGATTCCTTAAGTTAGTCAAGTATTCTGCAAAAAGAAATGAGTACATTCGGGACTTAGTTGACTTAGTTATTTTCATTCGCTACTAGAGGGAAATCGGACTAGTTGAATTTGGTCGTTTCAAATTGGGAGAAACAAGTTGATAGGACATTAACTGGGCTTTGAACTTTGCTGGATGACATCACTAAGAATATCCGAATTAAGTACCAGTCACAGAGAAGATGGAGTACATTAGAAAAGAAAAGAGCTAATATCATGATCAAGGAGATTGACAAGCAGCTGAAGGAAAGAAGGATGATGAGGAGCCTCGAAAAGTTTATTGGTGGGAGATACTACAGAACTGACCTCCGACTACTTCAACGAACAATATGACTTTGTCATATTGTGTTCGTCATCATAAGGTCATTTTGTATATTTTATAAACTTGTGAATATGTATATATGTAGTGTAGACTTTTCAAGAATTAGGCATATATAGTGTTTGAGTATGAATTTTCAAGAATTTCTTAGTAAATTCAAAAAATTTCAAATTAACATACTCAAACACCATATAATACCCTCATAATTTGAGGGGGAGCATTAAAATGTTCCAATAATCAGCTTGTTAATAATTGGACATCTTTTTTCCCAAAACCATAAATATTTAAATCAATTGATATCCAAAATATTAAGAGATTTAACATTTTAATAAGGGGAGAAGATGTTATTAAAATATATGATTGAAGATGTGAATTTTAAGATCTCTAGTGTGCGCTAACCCATATATGTGCTAAACTCTTTCGATAAATCGATGCACATATAAAAAGGGAGCAAATGGTTATGTGTTGGCTAAAATGTGGAAGTACCAAAGGCTGCTCATTTAAATTACTATATTGGAGTTATAAGGTGGTTATGTTTAGGTATCCATTCCTATGATCCAGTCAGAACTCGAGGGATCTACCCAGGGATATTCCACTAGATAGTGTAGAAGTCCTTAGGTATGAAAAAAGGAGTAAAGTGAGATTAAGGGAAAATTATAGACTGAGATGGAGCCAGTACTGGAACAAACCCAACAAGGTACTAGTTACAAAGTCTCAGTAAGTGCTGAAGGGGTTGAAGAATTAAAAAGAAAATTTAAGATAAAGGGTGAAAAGAAAGAAGCTCTCCTTACACTTAGGCAGAAACTGGGTCAATAATCTGCTATCAAGAATCACAAAGATGATTGCTGAAATTGAAGACTGACATCATGGACCCACTGATGCAATGAACAACCCTCCCTAGCCACTTAGAATCTCTCAAAAGATTTTTGTTTCATTTCTCACAGAGATTACACGTATTTCTATTAACTTTCTCACTTCGAGTTAGTTGGTATTGAAAAGGTGGCAGTTTGCTCCAGCCTCTGATCACTAAAATCAAAGTGCACTATTAAGTCTAGAGCCAAAAGAGATTATCCATAAATCTCATTAGGACACTTGTTAAAATTATGCTTGCTAATTCACACAATGTGAAAAACAAGAAATATATATTAGGAGTCCTACGCATTATCCTTGTGATTTTGCCAGAACATCCGAGTGATACTTAAGCAGTGAAGATGGAAATCCTGCTTGAGCCAACATCAAACAAGCTCTTGGTAGGTGACTTGTGAGATCCTATACGGATCGAACTTGTGATATTGGATATCGATTCGTTCCAGCTTATGAATTGACAAATGAATTTTTGAAAAAGATAAAACTGTTGGTGTGTCATAAAAACTGTTTGCATTTTGACACACCGACTAATTTTTTAAATCGATTTTCAATCTTATGTCCATGGGAAGCCTCATAAGGGTATCTGGACATAGGAAAGCTTAACTCAAATTGACGGCTTAATTAGAAGATAGTAACTTACCGGTTCACTCTTATTGTGTTATCTGCTTTGAGACGCTCCGGTAATGAGAACGGCTAGTGCAGCTGCGAAACCCTGTCAAGGAGATTCTTCGGAATTCTACCTGATTACAGGCAGTATTTATACTGAGTAACGGGGAACTGTGGTTGTTACAGCCGTATTCAAAGAAATGACAAAGCCACTTTCGTCCGTATATGTTGTTTATCACTAACCCATTTATGCACATTTCCTGACGGTGGTAGCAGTTTCCCGATGACAAGTCAAAGCCAAAACCACATGCTCATACTCGACAAACATATATAAAGACATCATGAAAGCTCAAGTACATGTTTCAAGACTTCCGCTACTTTGATACCGTACGTCTTTCTTGAAGCGACAAAGTATTAATTTGATACCGTACGTCCTCCATAAAGTGACGAAGTGTTAAAGTTAAAGAATATCAAGAAAGATGGTTACACATGCTTTCAACATCAAGAACAGTATGAGCATGATGGTCCAGAAGTCACAAGATCACGAGAAGGCAAAACATCACAAGATGATGGTAAGAGATTATGTTTGGTTGATGATCTCAAAGAAGCTTAAGTTCACATACAAGTCAAGCTATATGGAACAAGCTCAAGCCTAAAGTCAATGATCACTACAACATATCACAAGATGAAGTCAAGAAAACAAATCTGAGACTGAAGACAAAGCATAGGATGCTAGGATTAATTTTTTGTAAAATAGAGTGACCTCCCTTAGGGGTAGATTGTTAGGAATATGAAAGTATCGGTCACTTCCATTGATATCATAAGATAGCTCGTTAAGTAATATTTGGAACCTTAATAGGATAGATTAAGAAAATCCCATGGAAAGCCCATGGCCGGCCTAGATAGGGAGTATATAAACCCTTTCCATACTATGGAAAGGGTGTTAGTTGTTCATTGCATTTCACATAGTTATCAAACATTTTTCTTTCTTACTTTCTCTCTTTAAGTGTTCATCCAACCACCTCCCTTTCTCTCTCTAAAACTCTTCATTGAATCCATACCTTGTGTGTATTAAGATATTCTACAAAAACCTATGTATTATATGGTCCGTCTAAACCACAAATATTGTTGGATATTATTATATAACCCATCTTTGAAAAAACGTTCTTAATACATAATTTCTTTATGTCAATTTCAATACGTTTGCCAACAATGATTTCCAAATTTTATAATCTTTATTTTACACTACTTGAACTATTTTATTAAAACTCCTTTATTACGATTTATGCTGAAAATCCAACTTTATTACGGGTCACTAAGAAATACGAGCTTTTACAAATGCATCTTTTTGCAGGATTATCATTTACATAAATATTATTTTGGTAATTTCCAAGTTATATTACATATATACGTACTCGAATTATACTTTTGTTAAGCGTTTGCTTAAATAAATGTCCTTGGACAAATTTTAAAACCATGTCTCCAAGAAGAAACACACTCAAATAAGGAACGAATCTTAGAAACCAATTACTGTACCTCTACGCCTACGCTCTATGAACCTAGAGCATATACGAGTTGTTTTACCATATTTTAGGCCGTCAATTGATTTAAGATCTGAAAAGCTTTGACAACGTAGTATGGATGGATTGGTGGACTAGAGTTTTAGCAGAAATTGATTGCTTTACGATAATCGTTTGAATCCCTTTAGAAGGCAAAAGGATTCTAGTGGTATAAGGAGATAGGTCCGTAAAGGACTTGAAGCTAGTGTCGGTCATCAAGATAAGGAAATACCTGGAAAAGGATTGTGTTATGGTTTTGGCACATATAATGGGCAAAGGAGCTAATATGAAGAATACAAAAAATCTGATAGAAAGGAATCATACCGAGGTCTTTTCAAAAGATTTATCTAGACTCCCTCTGACTAGAATAGTCAAGTACCGGATCGACCTAGTGCCAGGAGCGACACCGGTAGATAAGACACCATATTGTTTGGCACCATCAAAAATGCAAGAGCTGTCTAAGAAACAACACAAACTTTTAAGCAAACGATTTATAAGACCGAGATCATCACCTTTAGGTGCACTAGTGCTCTTCATCAAAAAGAAGGAAGGATCAATGCGCATATGTATCAATTACAGGGAGTCGAACAAATTAACCATCAAGAACTGATACCCAAATTCCTCGAATAGATGACCTATTCGATCAACTACAAGAACAACTTACTTTTTGAAGATTGACCTACGGTCAGGATATCACTAGATAAGAGTCAAGGAAGAAGACACTCTAAGACAGCATTCAGGATGCGGTTCGGACATTATGAATTTCTAGTCATGCCCTTGGGGTCGACTAATGCACCGGTGTGTTTATGGATCTAATGAACATGGTGTGTAGACCCTACTTGGACAAGTTTGTGATAGCGTTCATTGATGAAACTCCCATCTACTCATGATGTAATGAAGAACATGAACAACACTTAGATGCTATTTTGAGATTTCTCAAGGACGAGATATGGTATGCCAAATCCTCCAAGTGTAAGTTTTGGTTTCGTAAATAATGATTTGTAAATGAGTGGGCTTAAGTGTATGGCATTCGTACGAACAACTTTCTTTCGATTTGTAACCCGTTTGTACGAATAATTCCTTTTCTTCGTTCATCTAATCATTATCGTTATTACCTTCATACGAATGAGTCTTTAGACTTCTTTCGGTTCGTAATTTGTTCATTTGATTATTTCTAAATGTATATCCGACATGGCGTGCGTCTCTTTTAACAAGTAATATGTTAGTATGAATCATTCATTATCTTTACTCTTCAAATCACTATCATTATTACTTTTATACAAATGATTATTTGAACTCCTTTTGACTCGTGATTCGTTATATGGATATTTTTTATTGTGTATTGTAACACCCCCATTTGGATTAGAATCCTCTCAAGTTGAGTCAAACATGATACATCATGTTCACCAATCACAAATGAGTTAAATGTATACAACTTTTTCTTTTAATGAAAATCAAGGGCCCACTTATTTATTTCCCCTCACAAAAAACATAACATGATCAATCATGTTTGACCACAACTTGAGAGAATCTTTTTCCCCCCCATTTTTACAATATAGCAGCGAAAGCTAATCTGGGGTATTACTTCATGGAAACAACAACCATAATCATAGAAAACGACCCAAAAGAGACGTTTGTTCAAAAGATACGTTATCATTCATTTAAAATTAGAGTTTTACAATGGCAGTAGCTTATTTTATATTGTTTTCGACTTTTAAGCTTTCGAGTAAGCATTTTTTTAGTTATTTTTGATTAGATTTTTTTTTCGAGCTTTTGTTTTTTAGTGATCCAATCCTTATAAATTACTTGTATGACGTTTCACTTTCTAAAGTGGACAACTTAGTTTGGGTAGATTTGGCATCTAGCATTTTTAGTTATTTTCCAAAGTTTGTCTTTTATCATTTTTTAGCTTAAAGTTTGTTGCTTTTTATTCTAGCTTATTTTTATTAGGTCTAATCCTTAATCATACCCGATTCCCGTTCACTTTTCGGAGTTGAACACCTTGGTTTCGGGTGGATTTAGATCTAAAGTTTTTATTTTTATTAGCTTATTGTCTTTAGATTAATTAGTAGCTTATTATTATCTTTGTTAGTGTTTACAACTTTGATTGGGTCTTTTAATGTTGAATAAAATCCCTAAAAAAAGCTCCAAGACACTTAGGCGAGGAGCTTATGGGTCTTATAAGCTTATTTTACTACTAAAATTTCAAGCTTTTTAAGGTTTTGTTTAGATATTTAGTGAATAAAGTTCATAACTTTACTAGCTACTTAGTTATATAAAAACTAATAAAGTTTTAATCTTTAGTGTTTAATTAAGTTTATAAGATCGTGTGGTTAAAATTCATCTCCATTTTCTTCAGTCGGGTTCTTCTTTCTTTTCCTTTTCTCCCATTAGTAGTAGTAGTTTATTAATTAGCTTTAAAAATGTTTACGCTTGTTCATTTGATTGTTATTGCTAGCTTAATTAGTATGCTTAGTGAGTAGTTTATTTATGCTTGTTAAGTGATTGTGATTAGTGAAATAAGTGTGGATTTAAAAAGGGATTATTGATTAATAGTTTTCGAATTATTTAGTTGTCTTATTTGACTATTTCGAAGGGCAAAATCCGGAGAAATAATCAAACATCAAATCTAGTAATTAATACCTTTATAAGAAATTGTTTTCAAAATAAACTAACGTTGTGAGAAAATAATCTTTTTACGGGTAGTAATTCGTCATTAAAAACTTTAATTCACACATAAGGATCTTTTCATGTCACTTAGCGAGCATATTCGTCTTATATATCTTTTTAATCATTTAGCTTAATCGATTATGTTTGTTTATGCTAGTTTAGTTATGATAATTAGTGAGTAGTTTTATTATGCTTGTTAAGTGAGTTGTGTTAGGTGAATTAAGTGTGGTAATAAAAAGTGATTATTGATTAATAATTTTGGATTATTTAGATTAGTATTTTGGTTATTCGAACGGGCAAAAACCATAAGAATAATTAGGCATTGATTTAATAATTAATATCTTGATAAAATTTGTTTCAATAAAAAAAACAACAGTTGTGAGTAATAGATAATTATTTTGGCTTAAAACTAGTTATTTTCCTATTAAACAAAATACCATCTCTGGAGAAAAGTGGCGACATCCTATCCCTTTACCTAACTGATCAGATCTAACAAGTTTAATCCAACCGCCTTTTCTATTATTAATCCCGTTGTGTTCTTGATTTATTTGAGAGCCAAACGATTTAATATAGATTAGGGTTTTTAGATTAGGTCTGTATCGATCTCTCTTTCTTATTAGGGTTTCGCCTAGCTTTTTCTTTTTTGGGTTTGATCATTCATTGTGCTTTTTTACATATTATCAAGATGTATGGTTGCTGTGATAGCGGGTTTGATTAGGATTTTTGGTAACTAATTAAGTATGAATAAGGGATCCAAAGTTGAAAACAAGGATGCGACTGTTAGAAATCATGACAAGTTGCATGGTAAAAAGGATGATGATGGCTTGAATGATGTGAATGATGATACTCGTAGCCCTACTGCCACGTGTGATGGAAGTCTAATAGGTTGGTTCTGGGAGCGTAAACTTGGATGGAAAGGGGACGATTAGAAGGGTGACTCTTGATGGTAGTCCAATGGTGAGTAACTCTTAAACTTTGTTTTCTCCTTCTACTATTATTAACATGCCCCGAGGACTGTATAAGTTTGATTGTTGTTGCCACTTTTAAAGTGCCATTAACAACTGTTGGTGACTTGCACAAGTTAATCAATAATATTAAAGTTGGTAAACATGATGAGTTATTATCCGAGATGACGTATAATGATCGTATGGAGACCACAGATGCAATAGGTACTATATGCAAATCAAATCAGGCTGATAATAATAATGCTGATGTCGACTTCCACTTATAGGTTATGCATGAAGTCCCATTCAATTAATTCATTGTTGCATGAATCCACAATACTCGGTGACCCCATCGTTCAGTCTATTAACACCAATACTAAGTCAACATCCTATGCTGAAGCTGCGGGTGCAAGTGCAAAGGATTAACCAAAAGTTAATTCCAACTTTCATACCTTGGTGGCTGATTCCGTATTTTATGGTGTTAACATCTCTATTCCGCGTAAAGTTGTCGAAAAGCTTAATACTCGCTTTGAAAATACTTTATATGGCTACTTTATTGGAAAGAGAACGGCATTTTCGGTTGTAGAATACTATGCTAGGAACAACTGGGCAAAACATGGTCTAAAAAGGATTATGATGAATTTCGAAGGCTTTTCTTTTTCTTTAAAATAGGATTCTCAAGTGGTTTAGATGTGTATGGAGGAGTGGTACTTCGGTTGATTTTCTTAAACTCTATGCTTCCTTTCTCAATCGAAATGTAGATGGATACAGATTTGCTCAAAGAAGAATTGACTCACATTTTGATATGGGTTAAATTGCATGATGTTCCTATTCAAATTTCTGAAGAGACATGGTACGTTAGTCTAAATTGCTTGTTCATTGGCCAAACCTGTTCTTTTGATTTGATTCTTACTCATTGCTCATGTGTATTGAAATAGTGGGGTAGGAGTAGTTTTGCTCGGTGCCTAATTGAGGTAAATTCAGATGCTGATCTTGTGGATGTTGTTACTATTGGTATTCCATCTCTTTCTAGGGAGGGTTTCACCAAAGAGACCATCCGTGTTGAGTATGAATGGAGGCCGCTAGGATTTTTAGTCATGTTCATGACCATTGCCCTAAAAAGGTGGTGAGTCCTCATATTGTTACTACTTCTAATGTTGTTACTCCTGCTGTTGAGAAGACTAATGATGGTTTCCAAACGGTGGGTAAAAAGAAGAAGAGAAAAGGTAAGTCCAAGTCTACTAATGGTGGTTAGTTTGTTGGGTTTCAGTAAACAAAACTATTAGATATGAACCAAAGGCGACTACAAGTGCACCAAAGAAGGGAGTTACTAATGTGGGTAACGCATCTCAACCGGCACTTATGTTGAAGACGACTGGTTATTCTTCTAAGAAAGATAATCTCTCTATGTCTAATTCTTTTTTCTGCCTTAAATGATGAAGAAGAAGATGATGAAGAAGATGTTCAAAATGTATATGATGAATCTGCTAACTTACCTCAAAACACAAAAGCTGGTGGAAGTTCATCTTTCACGGCTACTGCTGGTTAGCTTGTTTAGTTGAATCAAGTGTTCTAGTTGAAATTAGTTGTCTCTAGAGGTGTAAGAGTCTATGGCTTGTCATAAGCTCTAGTTTTAGCTGTTTATCAAGCTGTTTAGCTTAAGGTTAATGTGGCACTTCAGCCACATTCCATTTGTACTTAAGTTTTTCGGTTTTATATTCATAATAAGGTAACCACCTTTACCCAAAAAAAATAATCTATTTTGATGGATATTTGGATTCACTTAATAAGAACTGACTTAGACACTCTAAGGATCCTGAACACTCTCCTTGAAAATAATATCCATTTTATATATCTTAGAATCTATTTGCTTTGCTTATATTATTTAGTATTAATATAGTTTATTATTTCAATTAGGTTTAAAAACTAATACCAATCAATAAGATAATCAAAGCATTCATCGACAAAAAACATTAACGTAAATCCTCAAAATTATTTCTCGCCGTGCGATAAGACTCCGGAAGATTAGTTTCTTACTTTCCGAAAGTAATTTTTAGATCCGACGGAAATACTTAATATCATTATTACGTCACGCTTTTGACGGTTTATCAAAATGGCCGCCGTTATCGAGGAGGATTGTACGATTTTGCGTATGTGTTTCGTGTTAGTACCTTGAAAAATTGTTTTTCTTGTAAGGTTTATTTTCGTATTTTAAAAATTATTAAAAATCCATAAATATTTTCTTATTTATTTATTTTTTCTTTTATACTAAATATTTTATAAAAATACCATTTAATTTTTTTAGTTCTTTTTTTTTATCTTTGATAATACATCCAATATTATATATATTCTCTATTTATCCTCTTTATGTCATTTATGTCTTGGTATTCTTATATTCTTTATCTTTTATCCGTTTAATTCTTCGACATGTCTTCGTATAACCATTTTGGTTGCAAGTGGTGTGAAGGCCATTTTCTTTATAAAAATCCAAAATAAAAATATTCTCCTTTATCCTCTTATTTCATTTAATTCTTATCTTCCTTATCCTCTTATTTCATTTAATTCTTATCTTCCTTATCCTCTTATCCATTTAATTCTTTGACATGTCTTCGTATAACCATTTTGGTTGCTCGTGGTGTGCAGGTACATTTAATGGTGGAAATTGTCATGGCTGTAGCAGTGTAGGATCCAGAAATAAGTTTGTCTATGACCCAAATCCTTATTCTTATAATGAAACACCCAACTTCTTCAACCAACCTCTACAGCACCAATACGAGACATACTCGTGTGAGTTTTGTAGAGGGAACCCTCACCCGGGCTTTGATTGTCAAACAGGGAACATACCCGTCTATGATTAAGGTCCTTGTTACAATCAAGATTTTGGTTTTGACCAACCTCCATATTATTCCCCATGTCAGCCATAATAGTTCGACTGTTGTGAGGTCTGTGGAGGTCCGCACTTTAGTTCAAATTGTTAAACTAGGAACCCACTTGTCTATGAGCCTAATCCTGGTAACAATTATGACTTTTCTTGTTTTGACCCACCTCCACAGTACCCTATCGTTCATCCGCCTCTTCATGAGATGAGTCTCCGAGAGCTTATATCCTATATGCCGCCTTCAATTGCTGAAACTGCTAACCGTCACATGCAACGTTTAGATGAAATGCAATCTAAAATTGATAGTATGATGATAAATCTTGGTACTCCTACCCCTGAGCCTCTAGTTAATTCTTTCGTTTATGAGGAGAGCGATGACGATATTGAGGTGACTCTTACGTACACACAATCTCTTCCCTTCTTAGCTACCATGGAGCCTACAGACACCCTCTTAATGGCGGATGAGGTTATTAGCACTACTCCCGCAAGGGAAAATGACGAATTGATAAAGTCTAGTGTTGATGATCTTGTCTCGATCCCAAGGGCGTCGGAGGTGACATCGGTTTGTGATGATTTAGAGTGTGATATGCCTATTACTATACCGTTGCCCACCACTGATGTTAGGGAAGAATATTTTGATATCAATTCACCCTTAGGAGAATATGTAGTCGAATTTTTGATGGAAAACGTGGATGTAGCTGGCTTGCCTAGACATTTGGTTAAGCGACTTTTTAGTCATTTACTCAAAAATATGAGTTTAACCAAAGGAATGTTTGATGAGCCTTTAGGTGATGATTCAAAACTTAGATCTTATGATGTGACTTTCTCAAACCCTCTCTTCGATTTTAATGATGATTTTACATTATGTAAGGATAATCCACTTTTTGATGAGGAGTTTGAGGACATTAGTAGTCTGGACCTCCCTGAGTTGACTCCGGTTATTGATGAGCCCACTTTGCTAGACACACTACCCTTATCGTGTACTGATGTTTTGGGAGATGCTATTATAGATATCGACTTACCTTTAGGAGAGCCTTTAGACACCCTCTCAATGGGGGATAGGGAAATCGACTTCAATCCTAGTAGGGACATAGAAGAACTAGAACGTTTACTAGCCGATGACCCTGTCCCGGTCCCAAGAGTGTTTGATGATCCTTTAGGTAATTCTGATTCGATGTCAAGATCATCTAAGACTAGTGACCTTTTTGAGGAGCTCATCGCTGAGATCGGCCTAGACGATTCAAATCCAATTAGAATTGATGATAGGTATTACGATTCAGAGGGTGGCATTCTATTTTTTAAACAATTGCATAATGAAGATACATCTTCTGATGTATCTCTAGCATTGTTACCTACTGAGTCCTCCTTACTAGTTCTACCACTTCCCGATCCTAGGCAGGTTTGCTTAAGAGAAGTGGAAGATTTGATCCATTCTTCTCCCTGACACAGTCAGGTTCTGTGACGTGGGTGATCGAAACCCCTTCTTTTGGCTTTCATCATATGCCATCACCCCGTCCTGTTTCATACTCACCAAAGGAGGTGATGTATCGCTATTACCATCCTCACGTCACACCGGGTGATGGATTTGACCCTAAAATTAAAAGTAAGTAACCCTAGAGTCAAGCTAGAGACTCGAACAAAAACAAGCGCTTCTCAGGAGGCAACCCTTGTTATCCTTAATATTAAATAAGTAGCTTGCTACATTAGGTTTCTTTCGTAGTAGTTTAATCATAGTAGAATAAATGGGGTGTATTATTAACCTAAGTGTGGGGGAGTGCTTCTCTCCATGTTGTGTTTTGTGGAGCCCGTATTTGCTTGCAGGATTCCCTAATATCGTAAAGACCCGTGCTTGTTTTCAATCCTCTAATCACTCGGTCTCCAATCATCTTCATATTTATATCTAGGGAATTTTTCAATTCTGATATTATATATATATTGTTTCCCCTCTCACACTTGGAATTCTTAAGCATTTGCCTTTTTTGTTCTTAAGTGTGGGGGTAAAACCCGACATTTTTAAACATTAAGGCCAATGTTCAGTTTTAAGTGTGGGGAGGATTTCTATCGAAATTGATCATACTTGTGCTTGTCTGTGTCCCTCGCAACCCTGTTTTAACCAAATTTTTGCTTTATTTTATATATTAAAAAATGATGATAAGAAAATAGAAGAAAATATAACAATATAAAAATGTGTAGAAATAAGGTCCGTAGGCTAGAACTAAGGAACTTTTACTTGACCGAGTTTTGCACTCTAGCTTTCCCCTTAGCTTTTGAGACTAAGCGTTTGCTAAACTTTAAAATTTTGCAAATAACGATAAATGATAGAGTTAAATATAAGTTAGATGTTAAGCGTGGAGTAGTTGGATCTCTTTAGAGCTCATAGAGGTTAATTGTGGCTTTTTGCTCCCATCAGCTTATTGGTATGTGCTTAATTACACATACTATTTTCAAATAAAAACGGACTTAAAAGCTAAAAACGTACCAAAGATACATTGTATTTGTATGTTTTGCATTTGAATTATGCAGGAACGGATATTCAAAAAGAAAGCCAAAAACGACCAAACCAAGCACGGGATGGAAAAGACAAAGTCAAATCGAAGTCAAAAGTCAGCCACATGAAGAAAATACAACTTGAGGGACTAAAACTGCCAAACCTCAAGTTGTGTTACAAAAAGACAAGGGCTGAAATCGAAAATTGCGGGTGAAGTATAACTTTAGGGGCCAGTTCTGCCAAACCCCTAAAAGTTGTATCATAAAAGGGGCAAAGTTTACAATGAGGTTATAAGAGATGAGGGGCCAAAGCTGCCAACCTTCCCAAACTCCATCTTTCCCGCCCAACAAAACCCAGGTACAACTTAGGGATGTCTTCCCATACTTTTACCGAGTGGGGGCTAATAATGTTGCAATAATAATTAAATAAAGCCAAATTTCGACTCCGGGGTTATCTAAATAAAGCCTCCGTCTCTGGACTCATAGTTGAGTTGTTTCGGATGAAATAAAAAAGGATAACCCCTAAATTATGCTAAATTAGAACCTTAATGTGGACCTTATTCTCACAATATCGTCTCATTAGGAAAGGATTTCAAACTAATTGTTGTTTAAACCGGTTACCTTTATAGTAATAAGGCCTTAGTATATTTAAATAAGTGATCTCGATTCACATTTTGTTTTCTGAGTAAAATACTTAGAGGAAATTATGAATAAGGGAGCGAAAAGTTGTCGCGTTTACACAATTAGCATTTATGAGTAGTTTTAGCATCTGATCTTATATTTGACTGTGATTTTGTTTTAAGCTTGGTTTGGGAATTGTGAAAATCAAGGATAACGAACTCCCATTCTTAAAGCCTTTTAAATAATTTTATTTAATTATTATCTTAATTTTTATCTATTATTGAATAAAGTGATTAAAACGGGGGGCGCTTTTGAAATAAACGATTTTTTAACCTTCTTAATGGACCTTTTTTGTTCTAGTTTGATTGTGAGGGGGAATAAGTTAAGGGAGGTTAAATTATTTCTTTTCTAGCGTGTTTTATAAACATTGCGTATGGGACCACCAATGGCTAAGTGTGAGGGAATTTGATGTGTGCTTAAACACACATTATTTATACCACGGAAAACACTATAAATTAGACTAATAACCATAAAATACAAGTAATTATAGTGCAAATATGTTTGTATTGTGTTATTATGTCTTACAGGTACAAAGGATTGAAAACGAAGTAAAAACGATAATTTTTGGGTGACTTTCACCGATGTTTTTACGTTTATCAAGATCCAAATGAACCCAAAAAAATCCCTCGAGCACTCCATTGGAAAGAGCATGAAATTACGAGTTTAACGGTACCTTACTTCCTTTTTGAACCTTTCTTATTTGGTCTGGGTCATATTTTCACGTTTTCTTTGGACAGATGGCCTCTTATGAGGATTGACTGGTTGGCTTTTAGGCTCTCCTCTCTTTGGAAGGCTGAGTGGTGGTGTAGTGACTTGGTTTCCATGGCTTGGAGTTGTCCTGATTGTCCTTTCTTTGTTAATTTCTCCCCTGGTTTCCTGTCTATGAGTGGCTTTGTGCAGTTCTTGCATGGTGATTGGTCTCATATAGATGTTGCTGGCAAGAATTATGAAGGATCTTCTAAGGCTTCTGTTTATGCTTTCTTTGGAACCTCTATACTCTTTTTCCTTGCATACGGTTTTTCCCTCAGGGTTTTACTTGGCAAGGTTTTTTAATGAAATGGGGTGTTTAGGTGATTGCTTATTTGGTTTTCATCTTGTTTCAAGACTGTACTAGGAGTAATGATGTGGACTGTAATGCTTATAGCTTCTTATGTTCTTGTTGGTTGAGGTCTGCTTATGGTAATGGTTCAGAATGTGTTGATTGGTCTCAACATGTTCTGATGATTCATAGTTTGCGGGCCTTTTCAGTAAGTATAAGCTTCTTTATAGAATCTATGGATTGCAGTCGGTATCAAGTGATTATGAATTTGTTGTTTTTAGGTTTTAGTCTTTTCTATTGTATTAATTGGGATTATGTATTTGACCATGGGATTTGTCCATTGCCTTTTTGTTTCTAGCCAAAGGATGGGAAGGGTTTAGGGATGTGTCCTAACCCTTTCACTTTGGTTTCTCTTTGTACAGCTTTTGCCAATTTTGGCTTTTCTTTTTATAAATTTACCTTTCCCAAAAAAACCTGGTCCAAATAACTTAACCCTTATATATTTAATATTACACATAGTGACTAAAGTTATGCCCAGCACAACTGGTAAGCACGCTTCACCTCCATCCTAGAGGTCCCATGTTTGAATCCTGGTGAGGATTATATACTCATTGCCACGTGGCACTCTCTAAGTGGTCCACATGGCAAACCGACCCGGACCCGTCCTGACTCGACCATGACCTGACCTGACCCGACTCGGTTGACCACCACCGTTGATCGGCTGTTGACCACCGTTGATCGGTGTTCCGACGATGGTTGATTGTGGTCCGGCGATGGTTGACCGGTGGTCCGGCGGTGGTTTACTAGTGGTTCGGCGGTGGTTGACCGATGTTCCGGCGGAGGTTTACCACCGTTGACCGCCATCGTTGACTGGTGGTCCGTCGGTGGTTAACGGCTGGTTCGGCGGTGGTTGACTGGTGGTCTGGAGATGGTTTACCACCGTTGACCGTCGTCCTTGACCGGTGGTTGACCGGCCATGTGGCTGCCACGTCACAGGCGGCTAGCCAATCATAGGCTGCCACGTGGCATGGCGGCTGGCGGCTAATCATTTATTGCAAGTGTGAGAGGTTGCAGATTTGACTGGTGGCTGACCTATCATAATGTGACACGTGGCATTCCTTGGTGGCTAATGATTAGTGATACGAGGTTCTAGAAAACTAGAAGGGCATTAATGGCAATTAATGCTAATCATTGGCTATAAATAGCCAATCATTGGCTTACGTTGGAAGGAAGCAAAAGACTGGTGGCTTATATTTGTGTAAATGAGCTGGAGGCTTTGTAAAATGACAAAATTACCCTTAAACCTTAGGCTATAAAATGTGATCCATCAGACACATGATTCATTCATTCTCTTTTCTTTCTTGTTTTCATTTTTCAAATAGTAGAGTGGTATAGTTTTAGGAGTAGGAGTAGAATAGTGGTAGCTTACTTTAGCTTATTATTGTAAAAGCTTTTTAGCTTATTTCCAACTTATTGTAATGGCTTATTTTAGTTTAATGAAGATGCTTTTTGGTAAAGGTTGGTGTTATTTTTAGCTTATTTCTTATGCTTATTTTCTCATCTCTTCTCTCCTTTCTTTTTAGCTTATTTTCTAAATAAGCTCTTGCTTATAGCTTTTTTTTAGATTCGATCTCTTAAGCTTATATTCTAATTAGCTACTTTCATAGCTTATTTAGACTAGCTTATTTTATATTGTTTTTCATTTAGAGCTTTTCGAGTGAGCTTATTTTAGCTTATTTTCTAGCATAAAGTTTGTTTCTTTTTAATTCTAGCTTATTTTTCTTAGATCTAAATCCTTAATTATACCCAATCCGAGTTCACTTGATTGAACACCTTAGTTTCGGGTGGATTTGGATCTAAAGTTATCATTTTTATTAGCTTATTATCTTTAGATTAATTAGTAGCTTATTATTATATTTGGTCATCTTAACCCTTGTTTGTTTAATGTTGATGGAATATATCCAACACTTAGGCGAGGAGCTTATGGGTCTTTTAGGCTTGTTTTACTACTAATGTTTCAAGCTTTTTAAGATTTTACTTAGCTAATAAGTGAATAAAGCTCAAAACTTTATTAGCTAATTAGTTATTTAGAATCTAATAAAGTTACAACTTTAGTGTTTAAATAAGTTTATAAGATCGGGTGGTTTAAGTTCGTCTCCATTTTCTTCAATCGGGTTCTTCCTTCTTTTCCCTTTTCCATTATTAGTAGTTCTTAGCTTAATTAGCTTAATATGTTTGTTATTATTGTTATGCTTATTATTGTTTGTTTAGTTGCCATGTTTAGCGAGTAGATTTATTTATGCTTGTTAACTGATTGTGATTAGTGAAATAAGTGTGGATTTAAAAAGGGATTTTTGATTAATAGTTTTACGGATTATTTAGATTTCTTATTTGATTATTTTGAAGGGCAAAATCCGGAAAAATAATCAAACATTAAATCTAGTAATTAATACCAATATAAAATATTGTTTTTAAAATAAACCAACGTTGTGAGAAAATAATATTTTTACGGGTATTAATTCATCAACATTGAATCGAGTAATTTTTACCAAAATAAAGGATTGTTTTCAATAAAAACCAACGTTGTGAGAAAATAATTTTTTAAACGGGTACTAATTCTTTATTAACTCTTTCCTTGACAAGGATAATAAACACCTTTTCGGGAGGTCTTGGTTGATCAAAATAAACTAGATGGATCATTGTGTAGTTTTAGT
>BQNB010068427.1:0-33848 GCA_026074375.1 Tanacetum coccineum | reverse complement strand
TTTTTTGAAGCAAACTATACACAACAGAACCATCAACTTTGTTGGTAGAAATATTGTGATATTTAATCTATACATTCTCTTCATGTTTTGGTGATGACAAATATGTAATTTATAACACATAACGTAAAGTGCTTAAGTTACTCATAATCACAAATCATCAATGCATTCATACGACAACATCTCTCGACGTCTCAAGTCTGCTTCAACGAAGTTTGCACCCGACGTAAATCACTTAAGGTATGAATAAATAAATGCTTAATTTATTTTATGATCAAAGGAATTCTTATTTAACCTCACATTTAATATAAAAATGTCACAAACATTTTTATAACTTCTACAAAACATTTTTAGATTTAAAAGAAATGTTTTATTCAAATAAATATTTTGAATTTAAATTTTCAACCCAAAAATGGCTAGAAATGTTCCAGAAAACACCTCCCCAGAAAAGACAAAAAATGGAGCGTCTGGGTTGGGCGGCCCCCTTAATTTTATGGGGACCGACACCCTAATTAAGGCGACCGCCCAGACAAAAATTCAGCTCAGCTGGCCTATAAATACTGGACTATTCCCCATTGATTTTCTCACCTTTTGCACACACTTTCTTTTTGTTCTAAATCAGTTTATACTCTCCTTTCATTCCTTTGATCATTTAATCATAAAGCTTTGTTTCCAAGTGATCCAAGCTTTGATCCTTAAGTGCAAGAGAAGAATACTTTTTACTATCAAGTGAAGAAGTATTACAGCTTAGTGTGTGTCCTTGCAACCTTGTTGTAATTATAGCTTTACATCTCTTTACTTTACCTTATAGCCTTTACATAATATTAGGCGTTTAGATTCTATATGTGTGTTGATTGTTGCTTATATTGTTTGGATGATGATTGTGTTATGGATAGAAGTTAGTATTGTGATTATGTTTATATTGTTATGACATGCTCTAATGAATATAGATGTATTATTCACACTTCTCATATTGCGTTCAACTTGATCGATAATTTGATACAAAACGTTTTAAGTTTTTAAATGGAAATGTATTCACCCCCCTCTACGCTTTCCACAGATCTTGAATCAGCTTATGGTACTGATTTGAAACCCTTTTGCTAAAAGTTTATTTTTTACAAATGTAGTGTTCTTTACTTGTTTTATTGTCTATTTATAAAGTTAGGTTTTGATTTTGATTTTCAGACAATGCACCTAATATGTTTTCAATTCGAATACATCATGGTGGAAAATTTCGAAGGTATCCATATGGCAATCCTATCTTCATATATGTCAAACAATCATCATAATATATCAAGTCAATATCATAATATCATTTTTACAAAGTACATTATTCCTATAATGTACCATTCGTAATGTTATATCAAAACGAGCTTTAAACCGTTATCGGATGGCTCTAAACCCTAATTCCATGAAGGATTAACATCTAAAGTGAATGCACAAGATACTAAAACACATTTACAAGAAATATAACATCTCATTTGAAATATAAAATCTCTCCAAGTCAAAGTACAAGTCTCTAAAAGCTCAATGTACAAGTCATTAAGCATGATCTCCAAAATAGCCGCTTTACCTTCGTTTTCATTCTAATTTCTTCACCATAACTTGTGTACAAGATACTACACTCATTCTACAATATATAAACCAACCGCTAAATATTCTAATTCAAAGCTTTCAATACATCTTTGTACTCAAAACCCTAATTCAAAACCTAAACCCTAAAACCGAGCAGTTTCTAAACCATAGGACCCAGCGCGGTTTCTTTGTATTTATCTTTGTAAACCTAAACCAATACTTATATAATTATAATAACAATAAATTACAAACATTCTCAGTCCCATTCCATCATCATTTCATTCACCTATTAACAATAATGTACAAGAAACAAAGCTATAAAACCTAATTGTGCCCTAAATTGTAACTTTGACACCGATTACACATTTTCTACCCATTTTAAACCCAACCACACTATCAAATTTTTGATTATAATCCTTAATATAAGTCTCTAGATCAGTAACCTATCATTCCTAATCAAATGGTATACAAATTACAAGCATAAAACTTAACACCCGAACCCTAATAAGACCCGCCGTATACACGCTTACTTCATTTTGACCCATTTCACAATATTTTTACAATCACAAGCACCTCCATGACTAAGATACTTAATTCCTAAGTAGCTTACAAGCACCCCACATAAATATCTTTACCTTATATAGTTTAAAAATGGCACATGGTCTTCCTTTTTCTTCTTGTTTAGCCGCCGCAAGAAATGGGGTAAACACCTCATCCAAGCTAGTTTCTAGCTTAACCAACATACCTACTAGCCCCTCCTCATCATACTCTAGGTCTCTTATATGTCCTAACTAGATCATACAAGTTCCTTGAAGCTTAAGGGTCATTTCACCTATAAATAGCAACCTAAACCATTCATTTTTCTTCATCCCCCCACTTCCTCCACTATAACCCTTAACATAAAAAATCATTTGCTCTAATGATCCTAAGTGGATTTTAAGAAGGCTCAAGTACAGAAGGAAGCGAAAAGAAACCAAGAAAACGAAGCCCCGGTGAGTCGTTATTCTAAAGGCGTAAACGAAGCTAAAAGAAAAGTTCGATTCCGACCCGTTTTTTCTAATACCTATAAGCTCAAGACCAGTTTCGCTAAAGCTTTATAATCTGTAATTCATACCTTAATAATGGTTTTCATATTATCATGCTTAAAATCATAATATAAAGCTTTGAACTCAAAAAAAAACTATCTATGTGTTATACCTTTTTGATACCAAATAAAAACAAAACGACATCTACCGAACCCTAATTCATGTTTTTACTAACTATAATCTAAGCTTGTAAACTATTGTTATAACTATCCCAATAAGAGCTTAACTAAACATTAAAATAAGACTTTGATTAAGTCATAAAGAATTTGAAGCTAAAAACCCGCAGCGTTTCATTTAAAAACCCTAATATGACGCCGTATTAATTTCTAGCTTAACGAATCCGTTAATTTAACTTAGCGTTAGTTAAATCTTCATATTTTTAGTTTATTAACCTTATAAATGCTATTGAAATGTAAAAATAATCTTGCATGCAATTTTTAGACATGTTTTGTAATTATAATCCATGCAAAGGTATATATCGTAATTTTCAGGAAACTTATAACTAAAGACCTAAAAGTGGCATTTTATATAAGTTATAACACAAGGGTCTATTATTTCACTTTTTAAAAGTACAAGGTTTACTTGGTATATCTTTAAACTTGGGGACCAAAGTCTTAATGCAAACTCCAAGGTATATTCTGCCACTTTTCAAACTCAATGGTGCTAACAATGTAACATTTTGAAAAAGTATAAAAACACATTCAAAACATTACCAGACATAACTTTAATTAAAGCTTGACGTGCTTAACATTTCCAGATATTGAATAAAATGCTTAAAACTGTTTATGTTATAACTATTATATCATTCATCATCGATGTGCTTTCAAAAATCATGTCCCGGATCCATATCATACCACAATACTAGGAGCTTCATATTAAGAGTTACATCTTGGTATTTACTTCTGACTGAGTTGTTGGGTTTACAATTTACAGTGCGCGCTAGCTCCTTAAACGTTTACTGAATGACTTCTGAATATGATGGCCCGAAACGGTGTTTTGATAATCCTTTATATCAAAATCAACATCAATATACAAAAATTAAATATTCAAATTCAAACTAATACTTAACATAATCACAGGTTGCCTGTGACGAAAGCCGTTACTTTTCATTTCAATACGATTTGCTGATCAATTTCCATATACCTTTCAAGTGAGTTCAACCTCGCATTTCAATCTTTTTTATACACCTCGCGAGGGGGATACATCATCTATAAACAATGATGCAATTATTTCTGTATGGAACTATTTTAATTTACTATTGCCTAAGTAACTTCTTTGCCTTTAAGTCCCCATTAATTCATGAAACCGTTAATTACTCTCCGTAGTAAGCGGCGAAGATTAATAATTCTATTTGGGATGGACACCACGTTGGTGTACCCAGTTACGGAAACCAATTGCACATCAATTAGAAAACTACGCGGGTATTTTGGCAAAAGGTACCCTCAGGGGCTAAAACATGGCGTCGGACGCATGAATTACCCTAAGGCTTCAATTCATGAGCTCAATGGCAATAATAAATATGTTTTCAATACTGGGTGTCGTATCAACGTAACCCAAATAACGCAATTTGCATACAAATTATATTACTTAATAAACCTATGGATACACTCAACATTTTGTTGTTGACT
Source organism: Tanacetum coccineum (assembly GCA_026074375.1). Classification (NCBI taxonomy): domain Eukaryota; kingdom Viridiplantae; phylum Streptophyta; class Magnoliopsida; order Asterales; family Asteraceae; genus Tanacetum; species Tanacetum coccineum. The sequence continues at coordinate 29,563 of BQNB010068427.1, read as the reverse complement.
TTTAGCTTGTTTTAATCTCATAGGGACTAATTGCAAATGGGCACGAGTGGCGAGGACAAATGAAGATGGGAAAAACCGTTATTCAAGCAAGTAGCAGGAACTATGAGATTGAGTATAACATAGATTTTATGGGGAACGACTCTCGTAATGGTAAAAACTCTGAAGAAATAATGAATGATAAAACATAATTTAAAAAACAGACTCTTAGTTGATTCGTTTTTCTTCTATGATTATGACTGTTGTACCTTGAAGTAATACCCCAGATTAGCTTCCGCTGCTATATGTAAAAATGGGGGTGTTACATGAGCTGAATATGAAAAGGAGGGGTAAAAAGAAAAAAGGAAAAAGTTTGGGGGGGGGGGGGGGGGGTGGGGGGGGGGGGGGGGGGGGGGGGGGGGGGGGGGGGGGGGGGGGGGGGGGGGTGGGGGGTGTGGGGTGTGGGGGGGGGGGTGGGGGGGGGGGGTGTTGGGGGTTTGTGGGGGGTTTTGGGTGGGGGGGGGTTAGGGGAAATGAGGATGTGGGATGAGATGGGTTATAAAAATGGTTGGTATGTAATTGCAGCGGAAGCTATTCTAGGGTTTTACTTCAAGGTACAACAGTCATATTAATAGAAAACGAAATTCAAAAAGGAGTCGTTTTTTAAAATAGTATCATTCATATAATTCATCAGAGTTTTACATACGAGAGGTTCCCAAAATCTATACAATTAAAGTTTGAAATGAAACGGTTTTTTCCATCTTCATGTCCTCGCCACTAGCCGTGGCCATTAGATACCTGAGATAAAACAAGTCTAAAAGTCATACACTAATGGGAGGTGTTGCATGTGGTGGTAGAATATAATGTTGGTTTGACTTATGCGATATTTGGGTTAGCGTTGATACCCCACACCGTATTTAAAACAATATTTATTATATTGCCATTAGCTCATTAATCTGAGCTTATGTATGGTGATATGTTTAAGCCTCCTCGTACCTTTGGGCCAAAAACCCGGCGAGATTTCTAGATGAAGCAATTGTGTTACACGTAACAGGGTACAGGCCAACGTGGAGTCCAACCCAAATAGATCTATTCACATCATCGCGCTATACTACGGAGAGGATTAAACGTTCATGATTATGGGACTTAAAGTGCCCCAAAGCTATTTACTTAGGCAATAGTAAATTGAAATAGCATACAGAAATAATTGCATTCATGTTTATAGCATGTATCCCCTTCGCGGGTTTATAAAAAGATTGAAATGCGAGGCTATGAACTCACTTGATAAGTTTTTGGGGTATGTGTGTGAATTCAGTATAATGAAATGAAAGTCAGGCTTCGTCACAGGCAACCTGTGAATATATTTAAGAGATAATATGTTTTTGGATAATATGTAATTTTTGAATATGGATGTTGATTTTGATATAAAGATATCATAACACCGTTCGGCCAGCATAATTCGAGAAGTCATTCAGTAAACGTTTAAGGAGCTAGTGGCACTTAAAATGTAAACCCAAACAACTTCAGTCAGAAGCGTAATACCAAGAGGAAACTCCTTATATGAAGCTCCCTAGTTATTGTGGTATGATATGAAATCCGGGACCATTGATTTTTGAAAACACATTGATGCATGAATGAAATAATATGTGTTAATAACATAAGCAGTTTTAAGCATTTTATTCAATATCTAGAAATGTTAAGCACGTCAAGCATTAATTAAAGTTATGTCTGGTAATGTTTTGAATGTGTTTTTATACTTTTTCAAAATGTTACATTTTAGACCCTTGAGTTTGAAAAGTGGCAGAATATACCCTTGGAATTTGCACTGTTTTACGACTTTGGTCCCTCAAGTTAAAAAGATATACCAAAGTAAACCTTGTACTTAAAAAGTATGAACTAAATAGACCCTTGTATTATAACTTAGTAATAAGAATGACACATTTAGTCATTTAGATATAAGTTTTGAAAAGTTACGATATAAAATACCCCTTTCATGGAGTTATACATTACAAAACATGTCTAAAATTGGCCATGCAAGTTATTTTTAAGCATTGTCAATTAGACATTTATAAGTTATAATAAACTAAAAGATGAAGATTTAAATAACTAACTGCAATTAAATTAACGAATCGTTAAGCTAGAAAATAAAACGGGTCCATAATGGGGTTTTAAAATGGAAAACGCGCGGTTTTAAGTCTCACAATCTTCATGACTTATCAAAGTACTTATTTTTAATGTTTTATATACGCATATGGCTGATAGAGTTATAACAATAGTTTGACAAGCATTAGATTATAGAATTAAGTAAAAACATGAAATTAGGGTTTCGGGTGTACGGTTTGGATAAAAAAGTATAACACATAGGTTTTTGAGTGTAAAATGAGTATAGATTAGGTGGTTGTTAGATTGTGTAGTGGTTATGGTTTTGGGGTGGTATTTAGTAGTGTTGATTAGATGTTTACTGTGTCTTGTGATTATAGCTTTGAAACGGGTAGTATCGGGGATACAGTTTAGCTTCGTACGCCTAAATAACGACTCCGGGCTTCGTTTCTTGTTGTCTTTTGCTTCCTTTCTGTACTGAGCCTTCTTAAAATCAACTTAGGATCTAATTAGAGCAAAGATAATCTTCTATGAACTGGTTATAGGAGGAGAGTAAGTGGGGATGAAGAAAAATGAATGGTTTAGGGTTGCCTAATTATAGGTAAAATGAACCCTTAAGCATCAAGGAAACTTGTGATGATCTGGTTAGAGACACATAAGATACCTAGATGGATGGAGTGAGGCGGGGCATGTAGGATGTGTTGGTTAAGCTAGAAACTAGCTTGGATGAGGTGTTTACCCCATTTCTTGCCGCGGCTAAACAAGAAGAAAAAGGAAGACCATGTGCCATTTTTAAATTATATTAGGTAAAGATATTTATGTAAGCTGCTTAGGAATGAAGTAGCTTAGTCATGGAGGTGCTTAATTGTAAAAATATTGGTGAAAATGGGTCAAAATGAAAGAAAGGTGTATACGGGGGGCTTATTAGGGTTCGGGTTAAGTTTTCTGGCTTGTAATTTGTATACATTTGATTAGGAATGATAGGTTACTGATCCTAGAACTTATATTAAGGATATATCAAAATTTGATAGGTGGTTTGGGTTAAAATGGGTAGAAAATGAGTATACGGGACAAATTATACAATTAGGGCACAATTAGGGTTTTCTACTTTGTTTGCTTGTACATTATGTTAAATGGTTAAATGATGAAGGAACGTGATTGAGAAAGTTGTAATTTCTGTTATAATAACTTATTATAAGTAATTGGTTTAGGATTTACAATGGTAAAAAACAAAATGAAACGGGTCATGGATTAGAAACTAGCTCGGTTTTAGGGGTTTAGGGTTTTGGAATTAGTTTATATTGTTTATTTTTGAGTACAAAAAGATGTATGAAAGCTTATGAATAGAAATTAGGGGTTAATACATTGTAGAATGAGTATCGTAGCTGCACACAAGTGATGGTGACGCCCAACTCCATCCCCCTTCGTACTCCCTAGTCTCTAATATGATATCCTTCATAATAGCCAATAACAAATCCAAAACGATACAATAAACAATAGTACTTGAAGCGCATAAACAAAATCCACATCTATGAAAATCAAGTTAAAGGAACAACAGTGCAATTAGTATCAAGATAAAATCACTGAACGTATTATAATCCACCATGTACAATTGATTATACGATGGCCACCGATGATGTTTTAAAAGCCCGTTTGATAAAACGTTACAAAATGGTACTTATAGGAATATTAACAATTGTAAAAATGATATTATGATAATAACTTGAAATATTATAATGATTTCTTGACATATATGAAGATAGGAGATTGGCCAAGATAGGTTGCCTGAGCCCGTTAACTTTGAAGGAATAAGCCGTAGCTTGTAATTAGGGTTCATATAAGGCTTTTAGGGTTTTCTAGCTTTGTAATTCTCGTACATTGTTGAAGCAAGGATGGTTAATGATAGATAAGGTGTTGTAAACTCATTTTATGGGTTTACAATGACTCTTGGTTGCTTACTTAAGAATGAGATGGTCTAAAAATGAGTAAACGGGTCAAAATCACAATTAGGGTACAATTAGGGTTTTCTGGATTCGTTTCTTGGATAATTGAGGTAGAATGATGAAATGATGATGGAATATGATTGAGGATGTTGTAATTTATGTTATTATAACTTATTTAAGACTTGGTTTAGGTTTACAATGGGTAAAAATCAAGAAACTAGTCATGGTTTAGAAACTAACTTGGTTTTAGGTTTAGGGTTTTGAATTAGGGTTTTGAGTATAAAAAGGTGTATGAAAGCTTATGAAAAGAATAATTAGGGTCTATATATTGTATAATGAGTGTAGTAGCTTGCTCACAAGTGGTGGTGAAGAAATTAAAATGAAAACGGAGGTAAAACAGCTATTTTGGAGATCATGCTTAATAACTTGTACATTGAGCTTTTAGAAACTTGTACTTTGACTTAAAGAGATTTTATATTTCAAATGAGATGTTATATTACTTGTACATATGCTTTAGTATCTTGTGCATTCACTTTAGATGTTAATCTTTTCATGATATTTAGGGTTTAGAGGCATACGATAACAGTTTAAAGCCCGTTTTGATATAATCTTTTCTTGAATTATTTCGGGTCCTGTAAGTTGAGAATCTCCAACTTCAGTCCAGCAAACAGGTGATCTACACTTTCGTCCATAAAGTGTTTCGAATGGTGCTGCCTTGATACTGGCATGATAACTGTTATTGTAGGAGAATTCTACCAATGGTAAATGTTTATCCCATCCTTTCCTAAAATCTATAACACAAGCTCGTAGCATGTCTTCGAGTGTTTGGATGGTTCTTTCACTTTGTCCATTGGTTTCAGGATGATATGCTGTACTCATGTCTAAGTGAGTACCTAAATCGTTTTGCAATGATCGCCAAAATCTGGATGTGAAATGACAATCACGATCCGAGATGATGGAAATTGGCACGCCATGTCGAGAGACTATTTCTTTGATGTATAACCTTGTAAGAGTTTCCATACTATCAGTCGCTCGAGTGGGAATGAAATGCGCTGATTTGGTAAGGCGATCGACAATGACCCAGATGGTGTCATGTCCAGTTGAGGTTTTGGGAAGTTTTGAGACAAAATCCATTGTTATTCTTTCCCATTTCCACATGGGAATTTCCGGTTGTACCAATAAGCCGGATGGCTTTTGACATTCTGCTTTAACTCTAGAATATGTCAATCATTTGCCAACATATTCTGCGATGATTGCCTTCATGTTAGGCCACCAATAGAGTTTCTTTACATCACGGTACATTTTATCAGAACCCGGGTGAATAGAATATTTTGAATTATGAGACTTATGCATGATTAAGTCTCTTAAACCGCCAAAAAGTGGTAACCAGTTTCGGTTTTTGATACAACGAGTTCCATTAGGACGAATTTCAAATGATTTGTCCATTCCTTGTAGGTTCTCATTTTTGACATTTTCTTCTTTGAGAGCTTCATTTTGGGCTTCGAGAATTTGAGATGGTAATTTTGTATGAACAGTTAAGATTAATGCTCGAACTCGGAGAGGTTTGATTCGTTTCTTTCGGCTTAAGGCATCTGCTACAACATTTGCCTTTCCGGGATGATAGCAAATCTCACAATCATAATCTGCGAGTAATTCTAACCATCGGCGTTGCCTCATATTCAATTCTTTTTGACGAAGAATATGTTGAAGGCTCTTGTGATCAGTGAAAACTGTACACTTTGTACCGTATAGATAGTGTCTCTAGATTTTAAGAGCGAATATTACTGCTCCTAATTCAAGATCATGAGTGGTGTAGTTTTCTTCATGAGGTTTGAGTTGTCGAGATGCATAAGCAATGACTTTTTCTCTTTGCATTAATACAGCTCCTAACCCTTGAAGAGATGCATCACAGTAAACGACAAAATTATCGTTTCCTTCTGGTAATGCTAAGATTGGTGCTTCACAGAGTTTTTGTTTAAGGAGTTGAAAAGCTGATTCTTGTTCTTCGCCCCAGATATAACTCTTGTTTTTCTGGGTTAATTTAGTCAAAGGCTTTGCAATCTTTGAAAAACCTTCGATAAATCTTCGGTAATAGCCGGCGAGTCCTAAGAATTGACGCACTTCTGTGGGTGTAGTGGGAGATGTCCAATTCTTAACAGCTTCAATCTTGGCAGGGTCAACATGAAGTCCTTGACTATCGATGAGATGACCAAGAAATTGCACGATATGAATCCAGAAATCACATTTAGAGAACTTGGCATACAATTTCTCTTTTCGGAGTAATTCCAAGATAATTCTGAGATGATTTGCATGTTCTTCTTCGTTACGAGAATAGATAAGAATATCATCGATAAACACTATTACGAATTTATCCAGATATGGTTTACATACACGATTCATGAGATCCATGAATACAGCAGGTGCGTTTGTTAAACCAAATGGCATGACTTGAAATTCATAGTGTCCGTATCTTGTTCTGAAAGCAGTCTTAGGAATATCTTCTTCCCTTACTCTCAGTTGATGATAACCTGATCTTAAGTCGATTTTTGAATAAACGCTTGAACCTTGAAGTTGATCGAATAAGTCATCGATCCTTGGTAATGGATAACGATTCTTTATGGTAAGTTTATTCAACTCTCGGTAATCGATACACATTCTGAAAGATCCGTCCTTCTTTTTAACAAATAAGACAGGAGCTCCCCAAGGCGATGTACTTGGTCGAATGAAACCTCGGTCGGTTAGTTCTTGAAGTTGGTTAGATAACTCCTGCATTTCTGAAGGAGCTAATCTATAAGGTGTTCGAGCTACAGGTGCTGCTCCGGGGATTAAGTCAATTTGGAATTTATTTGGGATCGGGAGGGAGACAGGTAGATCTTCAGAATTAACTTAGGAAATTCTTTGACTACAGGAATGTCTTCTAGTTTCTTCTCGTCTGATTTCTTCTCCATTACTTGAATCATGAAAACTTGACAACCTCGGGATATATACCTTTCGGTTTTTATACAGGATATGAGATTTAGTCGAGTTTTACTTCGATCACCTCGAATGATTAAAGTTTCACCGTTGATAGGAAGTGAACTGACTTTTTTCATCACAAAGAATTTTGGCTTGATACTTGGATAACCAGTCCAATACCGATGCAACGTTCGAAATACAAGCCTTCAATTGGCATGAGATCGATTTTAAAAGGGTTTGATTTAGCAGAGTTAAGGCAGCCTTTAATAACAGTGTTTTGTGCTTACTAAGTTTTTCCGTTCAGCCATTTCGATTTCATAAAAGGTATCTATTGTAAGTAGCCGGAATATTTAGCTTAGAGGACGCGATATGGATTATAAAGCTTCTATCAGTCCAGAATCATCAATACTTGATCAATGATGATTTAATAGAAACATACCCGTAACGACGTTTGGGTCTTGTTGAGCATTCCTATCTTTCAGCATGTAGGCTCTTCCTTAGGCATTGATGTTGGTCTTGCGGCACTGATTTGTATAATGCCCTTTTTCTCCACAGGCATGACATACAACTGTCACTGGTAGTTGATTACATCAGAGTGGCTTGCTTCTTGTTTCAGCAATTCTTACTCAAATGACCCACCTTGTTGCAAATATTACATTTGCCAGTACAAGGTCCGGTGTGTGATGGAAATTGCATCTCTTGCACAAAGGGAGATCTCGGCTACTTACTACTTTTGATAGTAGTAACAATAGGCTTTACAGCTTCTTGCCTTCATGGTGGTTGACGATTGTATTGTAGCGATTATTGGTCGTTGCTGTAGTTAATAGTTGCTGGGGTGATGCGGGAGCTGTTGTATTGGGAAAGTTCTTTTGTCGTCCAAACTTTCTTTTTTGTTGTCACTCGATAGTTGCATTGGAGCCTGTTAGTTACTTGATCCATTAGCCTTTGGGCTATGTTGATGGCTTCCTCTAAAAGTTTGGGGTTTAGAGGCCGTAGTTAACATTTCCTTCATGCTTTGAGGTAGCCCCCGATGACAGCCTTCATGAGTTTATCGTTGTTTTGCACCATGTTTGGACATAAGAACGTTTAATTTGGAACTTCAACCTACGGTTTAAGATCATTTCCTTTACGATCAGATTGTAAAGTTCTTCTTCCATCTTTCTGATCTCAGTCCGGGGACAATACTTATTTGTCAAAGCCTTTTTAACTCATTGGCTTGCTCCATTCCCATAGGCTGGACATATGCATTCCACCAGGACAAGGCATCGTCAGTTAAAGTACCAGTAGCAAATGTTACTTTATTCTCTTCGGCACATCTGCTACGGGAGAATACTGATTTGGTTCGTTCAAACCAGCAAAAAAAAATAGCATACTTGCTCCTTCCGTACCAATAAAGTAGAAAGGTTGACAGCTAATAAACTCTTTGTAGTTTCCTGTTTTCACTGCAGGAATTCCAGTAGGACCGGTTGGGTGTTCTGTCCGGGATTACTAGCCTTGCCATTGTCACAGCTTGAGCTTCTAGAGCCGAGGTGACACTATCAGCTACTAACTTTCTAATGGCATCTTGAGTCATAGCTGATGCTTCCGTTGTTGATTCTCTTTTTGGAGGCATTCTACTAACAAAAGATAACACGTAATAAGAATGATATCACAAGTATAATGATTGTTCTTCTTTAAAATGATTAAAGAGAATTGCTTATTCTTGAAATGCTTAAAGAATAACGCTTTATTTAAGCATTTTTAACAATGGTGATATCTAAAGGTTATGGTATGATGATGAATGTACGATGGATGAATGATGAATGAATGATGAATAATGATGAGATGAATAAAGTGGTAAGAAACAACAAGGTAGATAACGGGATTGCCTTTGTATTTAAGAACAATCTGCCATTTATTACTTCATAGTCAAGATTTGACAAGTGTTTTTATTTATTACCTGACATCCCGTGGCTAGGGTTAAAGCTAAAAACTGAAAATTTAAACTAGAAACTGGTGATCTTTCCTTGCAGGTTCTGGAGTTACTGATGATTAGAGTTCAAAGTCCACACTTCTTCTACACAATCCTTCAACCTATTCATCCTAATCATTTGTTCACCCTTCTAACCCAACAAATGATTTCATCTTTTCCACACACACTCCAAACACCTTCTTCCTAAACAATCCCATAATCACATATGCCCACTCTCTTCTCTCTTATTGGCAATTATAAACCCAAATCAGTTCTTTGATTTCATCCTAATCTTTATCTCTTTCATCTTCATCTTCAAACCTTCACTTACATAAACCTTCACCAAATAATCTCCAAATCTCATCCTTAAAATGCCAACTCACATTTCCTTACACAATGTACTCTCCTTCTACTTGTTGTACTTCTTGTTCACTACATTCCAAACAATTAATATTCCATATCTTATCAAAATATTCTCCACCACTCATTCACTATTCACCTTCTTCTTCACAACATTTGAATTTCACACACACATACTTCTTAATCCTCACCCTTGATAAAGCCACTTCATCAATCTAAGTTCCCACATTCTTTTCTCCACCCTTGGATTGATTACAAAAAAACACAACAAACACACTTTCTCTTCTACCTTTGATCAAGCTACCTCATCAATCTAATATACCTCATTCTCTTCTCAACCCTTGGATTGAACTCTCTTCTCAAACAAACATACTTCCTCTCATAAACATACACTTCTCACTCACACAACAAACACACCTCTCTTTCTACCATTGATCTTGCCACTTCACTAATCCAACTTACCTCCCTTTTTCACATCATCACCATCCATTTCAAACCGAGATCAATAGGCTCCTTTCTATTACATCATATCAACTCATGCCAACTCATTTACAACCCATTCTCTCTTATCCAACATGTGGCTAATTCAATTTGAAATTCTTCTCCCCTTTCTCTTCAAGCAAAGAATATTTCAAGAATATTATTTTGTACTCTAACTAGATATTTCAAACCTTTAGTTAGATCCCAACTAAGCTAGTTACACTTTAAGGAATACCTAAAATACCCCTTTTCGATAATTATTTTCCCCTTTTACAGTATCAGATAAGCAAAACGCTTTTAAACACTTCACAAACGTTTTTATCAAATAGATATTTGAGTTGGTTGACCTTGAGTATAAGAATGATTGAAATGTCATAGTGTAAAGCATAGTTGGGGGTTTAACAAGTGCGGGTATTTAAAATGCCAAAGTCCTGAAGTAAATAATTCGGGAACCTAGCGCGCTGGCCACACGCTGACGCGTGGGCAGCCCGCCACTCGCGAATGATTTTACCAAGTTTGGGAGGCTTGGCCTATAAATACCCACCCTTGGCCTTTGTATTCCTCACCTCTTGTAAACATTCTTTCCTCTCTTTTCTCTCCTCTAATCCTCTAAGTCTAACACTTTTTGTATTCTTAACCTTCTCTTCTATCATCTATTGAAGAATACACATCTCCGCAAGAGAGCCACACAAGTACCTAATCCATACTTGTGTGTTTTGTTGAGGGTCTTCTTTCTCATACCCTTTCTTTAGAATCATGTCTCTAGACTAGGTTAGGACATGATTCATCCATTTATCTTTTATTCAATCAAGTTGCAAGGGAAGTCTTGTATCCGTGGGATCAAGCCTAGATCATTAAGGATCTAGTTGGGGTTTGGTAAGCTTCCAAGGGGAAGTTCTTAGTGGTCCTAGTTGATCTAAGTAATCCTAGAGGTTAAGTCAAATCACCGGTTCTTAGGGGTAGATTCCAAGGGCGGAATACCGTAGGTAGTAACTCTTCTGTGTGAGCGTTGGGCTTTGTGAAAGTCGGTGGAGTTAAATTGTAATACGGTTTGTAGTCCACCATAAGGATTATACTAGGAATAGTATCGGTGTCGTGGATTCACAACTAGATGTACAGAAGGACTAAAAACCCTTTTCCGAACCAGTATATATCATGGTGTCTCTTCTTCTCTCTATCTACTTATTGTTCTTATTGCAAAGTAGATTAGTACACCACTCAGCTCTTTCGAGACTTGAAGTTTTATAAACTTTAAACAAGTTAAGAAAACTGTATTCACCCCCCTCCACGGTTTTACAATTGGTATCAGAGCGATTTACTTAAGTTTTTAAGCGTTAAAGCCTTCCCGAGAAGTCGTTTTAAGTTGAAAACTTCTTTTTCAAAAATTCGAAATCCTAACTCTGGTTTTTGAAAAATTTAAGTAAAGATCCATGGCTCAAGAGAACTATGTTGAGGGGTGCTCTATGCAAAGACCACCTTTGCTAGAAGCTGGTAGGTTTTGCTTTTGGAAAACCCGCTTTGAGACTTATATTAAGTCTAAAGACATTGACTTATGGCAAGTCACTCAAAACTGTGATTTCTACTTTGAAATAGAAGACTCAGAAACAAAGATGATGAAGGAGACATCATATGAACTTCTCAAGGATAATCAAAAGAAGCAACTCGACAAGAATAACGATACAAGATGACTTTTTACAATGCCCTACCGCGTAAAGAGTATGAACGAGTCTTTATGTGTAAAACCATCAAAGAAGTATGGCATACACTCATCATCACTCACCAAGTAAATTCACAAGTTAAGAATTACAAGATTGATCTTCTCACTCAAGAATACGAGAAGTTCTTAATCTCCAATGAAGAAACTATTGATAGTGGGTTCACAGGATTCGGTGTTATTGTAACTAGTCTAAAATCTTTAGATCCGGACTACTCAAGCAAGAATTACGTGAAAAAGTTTCTTCGAGCTCTACCAATGAAATGGAGAGCCAAAGTTATGGCCATTGAAGAAGCCAAAGATTGGCTACACTTCCTCTTGATAAGCTTATTGGCAACCTTTAAGTTTATGAAATGATCTTAGCAAGTGATGGTTTTGCTTCCAAACCCATCAAAGAAAAAGTTATGCCAATAGCTATCAAAGCTAGTGTTACTAGGGTGTTAAACTAGTAAATGATGTGTATGTCACGATGAAGTGATGAAGACCGTACAAAGAAAAGAATGAGTTTCAACTAGATAGTGAAGAACCTTTGGAAGTTATTAAAGAAGGGTAATAGGTTGGAAAGAGAAAATCGCTTTGGTAATGGTGGTGATAGGTTTGATAGAGGTCATAGGAGCAAAGGTGTTGGAAGCTCTAAAGGAAAACATAATTGTTATGGTTGCGGTATCAAGAACCACTTTGTTGATGATTGACTGAAGGCGGAGATGAAAAATGCGTTCTTTGGTGGAGCTTAGAGTGATAGCGAAGATAGTGATCAAATGGAGAAGGACGCAACATGTCTCATGGCGATCGGTTCGCAAAAGGTAAATCTAAACCCTTCTCATTTTGATAAATGTGGGAGGTCTAGGAGTAGCTTGAATGAGGTGGCTACCTCCTCTTGCTGTCGCGGCTGGTCTAGGCAAAAGAGAGGCCATGTGGCCTTCATTCTTGACCAAGAGATGGTCTGAGCTGCTGGGTAAGCTACTTCAAGGGTTCTAGAAGGTATCCATGGAAGTTATTTTCACATGGGAGAGTTTAAAATAGGTTAAAAATGAGCAAGAAAGGGTGCGGGTCTGTTTTGGGTTCGACAAGGGTTTCCATAAGTTTTCTCATCTATATTTCGTGTATATTGATCATGGATGGTTGGAAAATGTTCTCAAGGTCTGTAATAAGAAGTGTCATTAGAAGTTTGCAATTAGTTTGGGTTAAAATGGGTTAAAAATGATAAAATGGGGTCACGGGTTCCATTTGGTACGGTTTAAGGTTTTTCAAGTGACTTCATGCTTAGGTTTCGAGTATATTTGTAATGTGAATGTTAATTTATGCTTATAAGGCTTATATCTTGGATAATTAATGAAAAATGATAAGTGGATTGGTCTAGAATTGGTCGAAATTGAAGGAATAAGTCGTGGGTTGGAATTAGGGCACGAATTGGATCCTTTAGGGTTTTCTACTTTGAAATTTAGTTACATTGTCAAGATATTGATAGGTAATGATTTGTAAACTCATTTTATGAGTTTACAATAGCTCTTGGTTGGTTATTTGGGATTAGAATGGTTTAAAACGAGTAAACGGGTCAAACAATCATTTAGGGCACAATTAGGGTTTTCTGGATTTGTTTCTTGAATAATTGAAGTAGAATGATGAAATGATGATGGAATATGATTGAGAATGTTGTAATTTATGTTATTACAACTTATTTAAGAGTTGTTTTGGGTTTACAATGGATAAAAATCAAGAAACGGGTCATGGTTTAGAAACTAGCTCGGTTTTAGGGTTTAGGGTTTTGAATTAGGGTTTTGAGTATAAAAAGATGTATGAAAGCTTATGAATAGAATATTTAGGGTTTATACATTGTAGAATGAGTGTAGTAGCTTGTACACAAGTGGTGGTGAAGAAATTAGAATGAAAACGGAGGTAAAACGGCTATTTTGGAGATCATGCTTAATGACTTGTACATTGAGCTTTTAGAGACTTGTACTTTGACTTGAAGAGATTTTATATTTCAAATGAGATGTTATATTGCTTGTACATATGCTTTAGTAGCTTGTGCATTCACTTTAGATGTTAATCCTTCATGGAATTAGGGTTTAGAGGCATCCGATAACGGTTTAAAGCCCGTTTTGATATAACGTTGCGAATGGTACATTATAGGAATAATGTACTTTGTAAAAATGATATTATGATATTGACTTGATATATTATGATGATTTCTTGACATATATGAAGATAGGATTTCCATAGATAGGTTGCCTGAGACCGTTAACTTTAGTTATGCAAGAAATGTTGCACATTGAGATATTGGCAAAGTAAGTAATGTAATAAAGCGAAAAATTTCCCTGAAAAAGGTGAGTTCATATATAACTGATAGATTGTACATCATCTAACTTAATAGATGGATATTTACATTTATGAAAATTGAGGGTTGTTATAGTAAATGAAGTTCGAGTAGAAGTTCCAAATGTATTCAAAACATGCCAAAAATGGCTTGCTATTATTTTAGATAGCAACCCGGTCATCATCTTAAAGGCAAGTATTCCGTCAAAAAGGAAACTTGACCTAATAACAGGAATTTATTCTCGGGCATGGTCTACTTTATGACCAAGCAAAGGCTTGTTGTTGATCATAACTTAAGATCTATTCTTTAGCTTGTAAAGAGTATGTTACCTTTGATAAATCCAAAATAATAATAGTAGAAACTTTGTGTGTATATTAAAGAGTATGCGGAATCTACTCTTCAATACTTAGAAGAATTATGAATGTAACAACAAATATGAATGAACAAAGATGTAACAAAAATCTTCAATATTATTAAGATCAATAATACGAGTACTCTGTCTAGTACTAAGGTGTACAACCTTGAAGCTATGAATATCTAAATCGTATATGAATGTGTTGTTTTTTTAACAATATGCCCTAGGACCTCCTTTTATACACCAAGGAGTCCTACAAGGCTTATAATACTTTCCTAACATATCATGATCTTTTCTATAAACAAACATAATCTCTTAAACAAATAAGTTATACATATCTTCTTTACAAATAACTAATACTTATCTTCGTAAGTATTCTTGTTCTCCAATCAATCTTTATCTCTTCTCTGATAAGCTTTTAATCTTATCTCTGTCAGCATAAACCTTCCAGCAGTTGTAATCACTCAGCAGTTGTAACTGAGCACAAGTAGCATTAACTACTTAGAAGTTTACTCTAGCAGTACTAACATACACTAGCAGTACTAACTTTTGTACTAGCAGTAGTAACTACTTAGTATATTTTCAGTCTTCATCTCTGAGTAGTCTTAACTTCTACTAGCAGTAGTAACTTAATATTAACAGTAGTAATATATACTAACAGTAGTAACTAGCAGTAGTAATTTTTATACTACCAGTACTAACTACTTAGCATAATTTTCATTAATATCTCCAACAGTACTAAGTTATGCTTGACAGCACTAATATATACTTGAGTAGTAGTAATTCTAAGACTCATCTTGAAGTCTTTTAACCTCAACAATCCTCCCCTAAACTTGATGTTCATCTTCTGAATCTTCACATTTCTTCATTAAAAGTATTTACCATAATTAGGAGGATACCTTCAAACACTTCCAGGATTTTTTTGTTTCTTTACCAAGAGCTTGAGAAGTTGATAACACATCTCATTCCAGTGGTCAGCTTGAAGCCTCTTGTCCAGCATGTTTGTGATTGTTATTGGTGTAAAAGGATATCTCTTTTCAACCAAAATAAATATATAAAGATTTTTAAACCTTATAAAGTGCACTCCACAATAATCAAACAGCTTCCAAACAGTCACTTTGTATCCTTGTAGACTCCTCCATACTTTACTTTTTATGTCAGGTTCAAACATTACCTTCAAATCACCCCATAACACTCTTTCATATTCATCAACTGGCCTGTTTATTCCATTCTTTTCTTTGACCAACTTCCAGAGAGTTTCTAAGTCTTCTCTGTCAATACCCTAAAGCATCCTAATCATTGATGAATATCTTTTTGAACTTCCATCAGCTCTTATCAAGTGATAGAATCCCTTCTGTCCTTCTTTAACAATCTTATATTCAACAATCATTAGAGGTTTTGTGGCTAGAGGTATAGCATCAATTACTATTTCCTCTTCATCTTTGTCACAACTCGTGAATTTCCGTTCAGTATCATAACCATTTTCCGTCTAATAATTTGAATTTTTATAAGTTTCGTATAACTTTTACGCGTAACCGGGAAATTATCCTGTTAATATCTGAGAATCATCTCCGGGAGCGAACCATATTGTATTTATCGTAGTCTTTCGTCAGTGGATGCGATTTTACGTTTTTAAGTAATAATTAAAATTTCATAATTTTCCGGGAAGTCGTTATACGTTTTCAATATTTGCGTATCCCGAATATTACAAGTAACATTTGATGTGCATGCATGCTTGAGAATTAATTCAATATCTAGCACTAGTGATCCTAAAATAATTGAGACCATTTTGGTCCCCCCTTTGGTCTCATTTGCAACCGGATATGCATGTATATACATGCATAGGATTCAAATTTTAAACTTTATTCTTAGACATACTAGCTTGAATTAAGGTAAAGGACTTGTACTAGAATTAATGTGATAGGAAGATCATTTTGGTCCCCCTATTCTTGTCCCCTAACCGACCGGCACACAAGGAGTGTGTGTGTGATCCTTGTAGTTATATTCATGCGCTTCTCATTTCTTGCACACATTTCAGACACACAAGATTCATTTTCTCTCTTTGTATAACAACCCTCAATTTTCATCAATGTAATTATCCATCTATTAAATTAGATGCACTGTAATATCCATCTATTATATATATATACCACCTTTTTACAGGGAAATTTTTGCTTTATCTCATTATGCAACGTAACTTGCATCTCTAAAGTAAACGAGCTCACACAACCTCTACCTATACCATCTCTATCTATGTTTATATCATGTAAACATCCTAATATGTAAAGTCTATATCTTAATATCATTTTTACCAAGTACATTATCCATTTAACGTACTTTTCAAAATGTTATATCAAAACAAGCATTAAACATAAATGTTTACATCAAAACCCTAATTATATGTAATGTATACATATAAAATGAATGTGCAAGCCTTTAAAGCATGTGTACAAGTATCATAGCACCACATTTAAATATCTTTTCCCTCCAAAACAATGTACAACTTTCTAAAGCTTAATATACAAGTCAATAATGCAAGAAAGTCAAACTAGGTCATTTTACCTCCAAAATCATTTTAGTTTCTTACTACCACTTTAACACAAGGTAAAAGCACTTAATGCATGACTTCTAAACCCTAAACCTATGTCCTAAATCATTCTAAAACCTTAAACCCTAAACGAAACCCTAAAACCCTAATTTTACTCTAAACCTAAAACTAAACCCTAAACCTTAAAACTAAGCCCTAAACCTTAATCCTAAACCCTAAACCTTAATCCTAACACTAATCCTAAACCCTAAACTATCTTAAACCCTAACCCTAACTAGAAATTAAAACCCTAAACCCTAACCCGAAATGAAATGAACCCGACACCCCTTTTCTTGCATTTTTACCCATTTTAAGCAACCAAGCTCCTCAAGCAAGCATCCTGGCACCTCTATGACATAACCAAGCATCTTACAAGCACCTCTATCACCACCCTTAAGCTCCAAGTATTTCATGGTCACCTCCTTGTCACCCCATGTTAGCCGTGACCCTCCAAGACCCCCATAACCTTCCACCTTGCTAAGCTACAACTCCATAGCCCTCAATACTTACCCTAGGCCATCCTTAGTCATCTATCCATAGCTCCTAACCCTTAGCCACCAAGAAAACTTGGCCAACAAGGGTCTTGAGCCCTATAAATAGCCAAATCCATGCACCCTTTCAAATCACACCTCAAACTCATCTTACACACTCAAATGAAGTTCTAGCCATTCTATAGTAGCAATAGAAGATCAAGAGAAGTCCCTAAGCTCAGAATAGAAGCTAAGAAGCAAGAAAAACAAAGTCTTGAAGCTATTTCTAGGCGTACGAGTCATAAAAACCCATTTCCACCCATTTTAGCTCATGTAATCCTATGATCTTGTTCCATAAACTTATAATCTATATTAGAATGTTCATAATACTCTTAAGATCTTATATAAACTTTTGTTTGAAGCTTTGAATCCTCAAACCCATGTGTTTTGGTTAAAACCCTAAA
Source organism: Tanacetum coccineum (assembly GCA_026074375.1). Taxonomy (NCBI): domain Eukaryota; kingdom Viridiplantae; phylum Streptophyta; class Magnoliopsida; order Asterales; family Asteraceae; genus Tanacetum; species Tanacetum coccineum. The sequence goes on along the minus strand of BQNB010068427.1, from coordinate 11,891 downwards.
AACGACCCGTTTTGATTTTCTAGCTAACGAATCCTTTTTTCTAAACTTTAGTTATGTCAAAACATCTTATTTTAGCTTATTCTAATAAGCTATAACCTGCAAATATCATTTTGGAATCCTAAAATAAGCTTGCATGGCTTTTTGGACTTGTTTTGCAAATATATCCATGCATAGGGATATATTGTAACTTTCTGAAATTTATAACTAAAGGGGCTGAAAATGTCATTATTCTAAAGTTATAACTATAAGGACCTATTTTGCCATGTTTTAAAGTTAAAGGTTTAAATTATATATACTTTATATATAAAAGGCTAAAGTTGTAAAAGTTTATAAACCAAGGGTATATATTGCCAATTTTGCAAACTTAAAAATATAAAATATAATATTTTTATATAAATTATAAAAATATATATTGATATTATAAAACTCGATTTTATTAAAACCCGACACATTTATCGTTATTAATCATAAATCAACGCATTTTTTCGTTATATATTTAACATAAATTATCATCAACTAACTTTTGAAGAAACTTAAAATCTTATCGTATCACATTACTAGGGAATTTCATATGAAGGGTTTCATTTGAGTTTTTGTTTTGACGAGTTTGCTGGGTTTACGATTTAAAGTGCCCTGGCTCCTCAAACGATGCTACATGGCCTCTGGATTATGATAGCCTAAACAGCGATACAATATTTCCATAATAAATCAAAGATATACGTTAAACTTTATGAAGTTTTGAAACATAAACTATCACACTAAGACTTGACATATTACCCCAGGTTGTGTGACAAAGCCGTTACTTTCATTTGATATACTTTTGCCATCAATCAGATTTCCCCTGTTAAGGTGAGTTTATAGCCTCACTTTTAAATCTTCTATTTCATAAACCCGTGAGGGGGATACATGCTATAAACCATGAATACAAGTGTTTTCTAAGCGTATGCTATCCTAATATATTATTGCATCTGTTGTCTAAGTCTCTTTATGCCAAAAGACCCCCACCATCATGGACCATTAATCACTTACGAGTGAACGTGAATATTGTGGATAGATCTATCGGGGTGTGACGACTCCCGTTGGTGTGCCTATACTTTTGGTACCAATAGCACTATATTTGATTTTAATGGGTAACTTGGTTAGGTTCTAACATAGCTATAACTAAGATCTAATCTTGTAATTCGAGGGTCCTTTGTTTTTGTAGTTCCTGGTCAGATGACCTACTTCGTTGCAAGTCTGACACTTGACAGTGAAAAGTCCTATGTGATGTAGGGTGCATCTTGTACACAAGGGACGATTTCCATGGTATCCTTTGGCAGGATAAGTACTAACAGTTTCTTGTTTTCTATTCTGCTGGTGGTGGTGATCATTGTTACGGTTGTGATTGTTGTGGTTATTTTGATAGTTGTCATTGTTACGATTGTTAGAGTGGTTGTTGTTGCGGTCATTGGGGTAGTTGTTGTTGTTGTTGTCGGTGGTGTTTCTTTTATCATCAAACTTTCATTTATGGTTATTGGTTTCTTGTACAAAATTGTGTTTCATTACATACTTTATTAACTTCTGGGTCATGGTAATGGCTTCTTCGATTTTCGTAATCTCGAAGCTTATTTCTCCTTTCGGGTCGTAGTTCCTAGGAACAACCCTCCTTATACCCACTTTATAGTTTGTTTAACCTTTCAAGGTGAGTCGTTCGTCGAGGTGAGCCGTACGTCGTAAGAGACACAAAAGGCAAGTTTTTAAATCTTTTGTTCGAATTGGGAACCAACAAGTTCACCGGAACTTATTATGATAATACCTCAGTTGAGAATATTATATTTTGGTGTTTTACCAAGTTGTGAATTTTATTTTCTTTTTTTATGGACAATGTTTTTATATTTTTGATTTTCTTTTTTTTTGGTTTTTATACTGATAATTATACTAAAAAGAAATGAAAAATATTTTTGTACTTTTTTTTTTTTTTTTTTAAAAGAAAATATTCACAATTTCAAAAACAGATGGTCAAACGCAAAGATAAACGGTTGCACAGCCTCCCCGGCAACGGCGCCAAAAATTGATCGTGCCGGATTCACACCGTAAATATATATAATATATAATAAAATATAAAATATATATAGAAGTGTAAAAACCAACAATCAATGATACCGAGAAGTAGTATAGAGCTTTCCCGGGTCGTAAATCCCCAACGAGGCTGGAATGGTAAATCGATACGATCGAAGATTTGAGTTTGAAGGAAGGAATGAGTTTGGGAAGTTGAAAAAGTCAAATTAAACAATAACGGACTAAAACGTTTAAGAAAAACCTAAAAATTATGAAATTAAACTAGAAAACGAAGGCCCGAATCCCGTACAAAAGGGGGAAAACCTAAAATCTTTAAAAATAACCCTACGGAAAATTTTTCACTTCTAAACTACATACGGTCAAATAACGAAGAATGAAAAAAGACTAGACCAAAACGTAGTCGTTTTGACCCAAAAACAGTCAAAACAAAATTCCTTACCCGGACCCGTCTTTAAACCGATGAAAAGTTATAAAATGACCCTACGAAAAATTTATATTTTTCCTACAAACTAGATGACAAAGAAAATTTCTAAAAAAGCAAATATTTTTTGATAATTTTATGTATTTTTTTATGAATTTAATAAACTTTTAACTAAATTAAATTATAAAAAATATTAAACGTTTACAAAAAATTCTGAAAAATTTACACAAAATACTTTACACTATAACGGTCCTTCGAAAAATACCAAACACACACCAGCTTATACAATAAGCCCCGAAAATAAGCTTTTACAGCTTATAGGCTTAATGAGCAAAATGACCTTAAATATTGTTGCCCTTGAGTCTATAACGAAAAAGACACAAGGGCGCAGTGGTAGTGTGTGTGGGAGTTAAAGGGGATGTATTGCTTGGTCCCGGGTTCAGATTCTTGCTCACCCGAACCAAGTATCTTCCCTATTTTTTTTTTTTTTAAACTCTAAGGTAAGAAAGTGTATAAAACAATACTAAAGGTAAGGCGGGCAACATTTTGGATATTTGACACTACAATGAAAACGGGTTGCCCCTATACTATGAAAATTGACAAAACAACCCTACTATGGCTTAATTTTTTAGCTTATTAAAAAATGATTTTTAGCAAAAAACTAAAACTACAAACTATAAAGAGCTTAATCTCTATAACTTTAACAAAAACCACTTTTGACTTGGTCAAAATAATAGCTATAAAATCAGCTGAGAAGTTGACAGCAACTTAAGAAGCTTTAAAAGCTAAAAGAGCTAAGTCTTTTTTGGTCTTAAAGTTGAAGTAAGCTAAGACAAAGGCAAAATAAGCTAAGGGGACTTAAACTAATCTAAATAAGCTTAAAAGTCTAAAGGCTTAAGGCCTAATAAGCTGTGGGAAGCTTATTTTGGCAGAAAAGCTTAAATAAGCTTAAAGAGGCTAAAATGCTTGAAACTAGGACAAATAAGCTAGAGATAGGAAATAAGCAAACTAAAACTATCTAACCTAACCTAGAAACTCTTGGGGAACAGTTAGAGCTTATGGAATAAGCTGAATAAGCTAAAATCAAAAATTAAGCAATCCCTCAGCCTAAGGGGTTCAAAAACAGCCAAAGGGCATGTTTGGACTTGAAAATAAGCACACAAATAAGCTTTTCAAAGGCTGAAAATCAAGGAACTTTAAATAAGAGCTTATAAGCTCTTAAAATAAGCTAAAGACTTGGGCTTAATTTGGCTTAAAGGCTGAGAAAAGTGAGCCCAAAGTTCCCCCTTTGCACCAGGGGAGCTTTGAGGCAAGACTCAAGGGCTTATTTGACAGCTTATTTTAAGCTGTCAAATAAGCTCTAAAAGCAAAAAGAAGCTTAAACAGATTGAGTACTCTATCTAAGGGACTTGTGCACCAATTTTGAGCTTTTGAAAATCACTTTTACTTGCTTATTTTTGATTGAGAAAAAGGGCTTTTGGTTTTCTTACAAACTGTGACAAAAAAGCTTGGTGAGTTTTGACTTATGAAATCAAGGAAACAAAGGCTTTTTTAACAGCCTTGTTAGACACACTAAACACACACTTTTTGATGCTTAAACTCAATCCACAAGTGCCTTAATCAAATAAGCACTTGTGGGATTCTAAAAACCTTCACAGTTTTGAAAAAGGTTTTAGAAAACCTTGGAAAACAATTTACCACTTAAAATGTATTAAAAGACTGCTTAAGAGTGACTTAAAACTAGTGCTTAATTTGGCCAGTACAAAACCCATGCCAAAAACCCTTTTTGACCCGTTTTGGTACTTGTGGCCAAACACCCCTTTTTATCAAAAACTGTCAAACAAAAATGGAATAAGAATCCATATTTTTTACAAAAACTCTAAAAACCTTTTATCTACTCCAACAAATTTAACCCAAATTAAACTATATAAAAGCTAAAATCCTAGCTTATTAAGAAAAAATAAGCTATTTTTTTCACTACTAGCTTATACTACACTTATGAACAGTTTTTGCGAAAAAGCTAATGTTTACACTAAACTATGCAATAAAAACTTACAACAAAGTCAAATAGACAACTTAAACTAATTTGTTTACAAAGACTAACAATGCAAATAAGCCTATAGGTTTAAGCTAAAAATTAAAGCTAAGTAAGAATTAGAGATTAGACCTCGGATTTTATTGAAGTTTTAACCTAAGGTCCACACTTTCTGAGTTCGTGACCTAAAAACCATGACCTAATGGCCCTAAGCCTCTAAACCTGACAATTAAGCTCAATAAGCTTTTTATGAGCATATTTCTCCAATAGCTTCCAAAATCAAAATCCAATGAACACTTATGAATTCAAATCACATGAGACAGTATTTGAGAGCTTTTTAATAGGACTTAAACTGAATTTGAGCTTATTAACAAGAATAAGCTCAAATTAGCTTATTGAGAGCTTATTGAGTAAAAAATGGCTTAAATTTTCATTAAACTGAAAATAACAAGTGCATAAAGGACATTAACATAAAAACACTTAAAACTACAATAAAAACTTAATAAAACTTGAATGTAACTTGATACAAAACTGAATATTTGCCACAATGGCTCACAAGGCTTATTTATAGCCGAAAACTTAAACTAGGTCTTCTCTTTCTTTCTCTTCTTGTTGTGCTTGTTTGTAGACACACAAACATAGGTGTGCTTGTTGTGTGAGAGGTTTAAAGCCCTCAATCTTGGCCCTTCAATCTTGAAAATCAATCTAAGCCATCGAATTGGGTCTTGGGGGATGTGGGATTGCCAAGTTGGCAACTTTATGGCTTAAAGGTAATGAGGGGGGGGGATGAATATCCATGGTGGTGGTGAAGATTCATGGGGTAAAACGGGTATAAACACCCGTGAGTGTGTTGGGAGGGAAAAAGGGAGCGGGAAAAGTTGTTTGAGCTGTTAACAGAGTGTTTGTTTCATCTTTTGGCAAACATGGTCCCTCAAAGTTATATTCTTCATTGCATACATGGTCCTTGTGGTTAAATAACTTTTGGGAGAACTTGCAAAATAAAAAACAAGTCTCCAGCTAAGAGTTAATATAAGTCTTTGTAAATTTTCGTCCCTTTGGTGTACAAGTTAGGGGATGCTCGGCAGTTTTGCCCCCCTACTTGTTACTTTGAACAAATTGCAAAATAAGCCCTTGTCTTCTCTTTTTCTCTTTTCTCCTTTATAAATAAGTTTAGGGTTTGGCAATTTCAGCCCCTAAACTTATATTTCTTTGACTTTGGCCCCGGGGTTGACTTGGGTTGACTTTGACTTTGACCAGTTGACTTTTCTGTTGACTTTTTGACTGGATTGACTTTCCGGCTTTGATTTGGCTTTGTCTTTCACAGTCTTTTCCATTCCGAGTCCAGTTTTGTCGTTTTGTCTTTGTTTTTCGTCCTTTTCTTGGTTATCCGTTCCTGCACAATACAATTAGCAAAACAAGCATATATTTGGCATTTTAAGTCCGTTTTTGGTTATTTTAGCTCGTTTTTAAAGGTAAAAGGTATGTGTATTTAAGCACATACCATCGAGCCAAATTTTGGCATAAGGGTCAAGGCATCCGTAAAGCTAATTTCGAAACTCAAATCTCTAAAGATTTCGTAGAATTTCTTAATTTGATCGTTAGTTTTTTCACAGCGTCTTTCATCATTTCTTCTTGAAGGAAACGGAATTGATGTTCGTTGGTTAGGCATTGGAGCACTAACGGGATCAACAACGGGCTCGGAAGTTGGATTTTGAGATTGGACTTGAATAACCGGAGGTTGGATGTCTTCGGTGCTTTCGTTATTAGTAGGAAGCATCGTGTCCTTTGTAACCTCGGTATCACGATTCATTACTTTCGGAGAAGAAGATGAAGTAGAAGGAATCGCGGGTCCTTGATAAGCAACACCACTCCGGGTGGTGATACCTTTCAAATCCTCCTTCGGGTTAGTAACGGTGTTACCTGGGAGAGTTCCCAAACCTGAAGTAAGAGCGGTATTAGCATACACAAAACTGGAAAGCATGTCCTTTAAAAATTGGCATGTTGGTTTTGCAAGGTTTGGTCCTTGGTTTTGAAATTTTCCTCAGAACTGCATCATTAAGCCTTGACGTAGTTTGTCAAAATCAGTTTTGGACACACCTATGTGTCTGAGGATCAGTAGTTTGGTAAGCTGTGGTTGATTAACCTGTGACAGTAAACTTGCTTTGGTTGAAATTTGTTCCCCCTGTTTTGATTGTAAATTGTTTCCCTCCGATTGAATTGTTTTGATTATTTTCCTTGAGCATTGATGGAGGAAAACCGGGGAGGGCTCCGAATTTTATTTGCAACCATCTGAGGTCGTAAACCGGTATTCCTTGGTTGAAATTTGCCGCAGCGGCTTGTGACCCCAAACTCTTGGATATTGACCGATAAATGATGCCATCGAATGGCGGGACAATTTTTGGTAAGAATGACCCCACCCCCACAAGTTACACAACTTTGCTCGGACCTCTATTACGGAGCTGGGTTAGGTTTATCTTATCGAGAATCAATCTCTAACCATATCTTTTAGCTCATCAACATCGGATAAACTGCTGGGGTAGAAATCACGATACTCACTATAGAAACGACTGCCTTGCTTCGAGAATGATGACTTTGGATTTGCTTTCGATGAATTTTAGGCATTCTCGAGGCATTTTATCCAAAAAGTTACCACCCGCAGCGGAGTTCAATGAATCTTGATCATTCGAATTTAGGGCATTATAGAATGTATCGAGTTGATGCAATTCTGAAAACCCATGATGCGGGCATCCCCAAGAAGATCATTGATCGTCCATGCCTCGTAAAACGTTTCATCAAATTTTTGTTGAAATCTCGTGATTTCATTTCGAAGATTTGTTGTTTTAGAGGGAGGGAAGAATTTGTTAATGAATTTCGAAACAAGATCATCCCATGTAAGAATCGATCGAGGGGGCTCTTTTTCAAGCCAAATCCGGGCGACTCCCTCGAGGGAAAATGGGAAAAGCATAAGCTTAACCGACGTACTCGGGACGTTCGGGAACTTCATCGTAGAAGTGATCTTGTTGAAATATCGGATGTGAGCATGTGGGTCTTCTTTATCATGTCCAAAAAATTGCTTGTTTTGAACAAGATTAAGTAGACCATGCTTGATCTCAAAGTTGTTCGCGGTAATTTTGGGAACAACGATCGCATCCTCGTAACCCTCGGTGGGTGCTTCGAGTAATTGCGCCATAGTTTGATTATCGTCCATCGTAACTATGGGAGGATTGAAAGTTTCTTGATTGTTATTTGGTTTCTCAAGATTGGATGATTCAACAGAAGTTTGTCGGACTTGTTGTTGTTGACGTTTACGGGCTTGAGAACGAGTGCGCATGCACAAAATAGAAATATAAAAAGAAAATTTATCCTTATTTTTTTTTGGTTTTTCAATGATTTATTCGCCCACCATGTATTTTACCGGACAATGAGGTAGGACAACTTCAACCAAATAATCTACTTACTTCACGGTAGCTCTCAAAAAGATAAACGCACAGGTGAGCGGAGGAGTAGGAATAGCGCGAAGCTTATTTCTCCTTTCGGGTCGTAGTTCCTCGGAACAACCCTCCTTATACCCACTTTTTAGTTTGTTAATCAAATCGAGGTGAGCCGTACGTCGTAAGAGACACAAATGGCAAGTTTTTAAATCTTTTGTTCGAGTTGGGAACCAACAAGTTCACCGGAAGTTATTATGATAATACCTCAATTGAGAATATTATATTTTGGTATTTTTACCAATTTGTGAATTTTATTTCTTTTTTATGGACAATGTTTTTATATTTTTGGTTTTTCTTTTGTTTTTATATGATAATTATACTAAATAAAAGAAAATGAAAAATATTTTTGTACTTTTTATATTTTTATAGAAGAAAATATTCACAGATTCAAACACAAATTGTCAAACGTAACGATAATCGTTTTCAGCCTCCCCGGCAACGGCGCCAAAAATTGATTCGTCAATAATATATATATATATATATATATATATATATATATATATATATAATATATAAGCAAACACTCAACCAATTACCTTTGCACAAGGAATGGTCAAAAGTTCACCAAAATAAAATATATATGTAGCCGGAAGTATGATTCCCGGGTCGTTTTGTCCCAACGAGGCTTAAATGGAAAATCGAATGACGGATTGATGATTGATGTTTGAATATGACAAAGGTATGATTGGTTTTCTATTTCTACAAGTTAAATATGCAAAAACGATTAAATAAAACCTAAAAACGAAAGCTATATAACTTAAAACCTAAAACGGGCACGAAAAACGAGGGCTAAAAACCTAAATTTTGCAAATTAAACCCTAGAACAAATTTAAAAGCTAAAATAGATTCTAAATGACAAATAACGAAGTTTAAAAAAAACTAGACTAAAAACGGAGGTCGTTTGACCCAAAAACGAGTCAAGACAAGAACGGGGTCAAAACCCGTTCTTTAAAAATAAAATTTTTGAAAAATTAATCCTACAGAAACTTTTATATTTTTCCTACAAAATATATGAAAAAAGAAAATTTTAGAAAAAAGATTTATATTTTTCTGATTAATATTTTATTTTTTATGATTTTTTAAAGTTTTTAAACAAAATAAATTATAAAAAATACTAAACGTTTACAAAAAATTCTGAAAAATTAAGGGAAATTATATTATACTATGAAGATTATATGAAAAATATAAAATTGGACAAACAGCTTATTAATAAGCTGTTATTAAGCTAAAAGTGGCTGAAAGAGAAAAAGCTAAAACGTGTATAAGTATTTGATGGTGCAAGTATTGACATGTGAAAAGTCCCAAGGGCAGTGGTAAGTGTGTGTGCTTGTGAGAGTGAGGTCGCAGGTTCGAGTCCTGGACCTTACTCTTTATATTTTTGCTACAGTAACTTTTTAAAATTTAAATCTTTTTACACACTTTTATTAAGCACATGTGAATGAACATTTTTCATAATTGGCACTATTCTTGAAAGCTTAAAAATAAGCCAGAAAAAGCAAATAAAAATAGACAGTCTAACTTATTTTAAACTAAATGACTATATGGACTTTTTTATGGCTTTTTAAGCAATGATAAGCAATTGAAAAGCAAAGCTAAGCAAATACAGATATGCCTTGGGATCTGGTAAACAAATTTCAGCAAATTAAACACCAAAGTAATAAGCTAATAAGCAGAGATAACAAGCAACACTAAGAGCAGACTACACTTAAAAGCTAATGAGCTTATGAAAACTTAGTTACTAATCCTAATAAGCATTCCTGATCAACTTTACACAAAACTAATAAGCCATAAGCAGCTAATGGGGGACTAAGGGCTTGACGGCTAAACACTAAGGATGGCAGCTTATCAAACTAAATAAGCTAAAAAGGCAAAAAAAAACTTAAGTGACTAAGGCTGCTGATTTTTGGCTTTTTCTAAACTAATAAGCAAAGATAGATGGAAAATAAGCACTAAAAGGTAACAAAGGACATATAATAAGCATATTAGAACAAAAGGAAACAAGCATGAATTATTAAATAAGCAAGAAAACAAAATAAGCTTTTGAACCTACTACTAGCATACAAGGCAGCAAACTAGGGACTTATAGGCTGAAAAATAAGCAAACTACAGTTAATCCTAAGGGCTAAAACTTGTAAGGGCTTAAAGACAGACCTTTAGTGATACCTAAAAAATGTAAAAATTCTAAGGGCTTACGATCAAAAATAAGCTAAAAATTAGGCTTAAAGGTGGGGGTCTAGCACCAGGGGAGGTTGACAAAAAAAGGGGTCTTATTTGACAGCTTATAAATAAGCTGTCAAATAAGCTCTAAACTGAAAGTTAAGGTAAAACAGATCAAAAATAGCTTGAGGAGAGCTTATTTTCAAAAAATCACACCGCTAAGATTCATTAAAACCTGCTGATTTTTGTAAATGAAAATGAAGCCCTTTTTTATGGAAAATAACTTGACAATTTTTTTGATAGATTTTGACTTAAGGAAAAGGATAACTAAAGACACGTTTGGACACTAATTTAGACACTAAGATGGGACTTAAAACAAGGTTAAAAGGCTGGTAAAGCCAGCTTAACAAATAAGCTATTTGACTTGGTTTTTAAATTCTAACAGTTTTGAGAATAACAAGAGGGACTTGAAAACAAAAATTTTACACTTTAAACTTTTGCAAATCAGATTCAAATTAGCATACAAGAGCTAGCCAAAGTTGGCCAAGTGACCACAACCCATTACAAGTTCTTTTTGACCCGTTTTCACCCCTATCCCAAACACCCCTTTAACTGTCTAAAAAGGTTTTTTAAACTGTTTTGAAGAGATTTAGGCCAAGGGTCTTAAAACAGAAACTTAAACTTGAACAATAAGCATAAATAAGCACAATTATTGAAGTACTAAGCACAAATAAGCTGAAATTAAGCAGATGAACAGTAATATTAAAAGTAATGCAAAAAATTAAGAATTAAAACTTACAAAGGTCCAAAGTTTAAGGGAACCTAAATCTTAGTCCTAACCACCCCTAAGTCCTTATATTTCTGAACTTATTTCAACCCATGGGTCCATCCAAAAATTGACCATGCTCCAATATTTTGCTTATTTGACTTTTAGAAGTCAAACTTTGGATTAGATGACTAAATATCAATGAGCTGTTGATTAGCTTATGCTATTTAGTTTATATGATAATAAGAGCCCTTTAGGATTAGTTTAACAATTAGTAACCGAAAGAGTAATGCAAGAACAATGTTTTTATAAAAACCCTTGAATTTTCATTAACTTTGAAGTAAGATTACAATACTAGAATTAAAAGACAAATTTAACTGAAATACATGAAAAAGATGAATAAAAACTGAAAGTTTCCTCCTCTCTTTTGCAATGGCATCCATTGGGGGTATTTATACCCGAAAACCAAAAACTTCAATCCTTGGAGTTGTGCTTCTTTACTGAGGTAAAAAGGCACATTTGTGCTAGTTTGGTGAGAGTGGAACTCAAAAATCAATCTTTGGCCATAGATTAAGTCATGTGCTTCTTTGGATTGTCATCTCAACCCTTGATTTTGCTCGAAAATAGTGAGATTGCCAAGTTGGCAATAGTCTTGGGTTATGGTGGTAGTGGAGGGGGAGAGGGATGTTTAACCATGGGGTTTTGATTGGGATGCAGGGTAAAAGGTGGGAGATGGGCATGTGACTTGTGGTGGGTTTAAAAATGGCAGGAATGGGAGTTATAAGGGTAACAGGGTACAACTTTGGTTAGTTGGTGGTTCTCGCAATATAGTATATATAAAATACTAGGCAAATCCAAACTCTTCACCCTTGACCAAGGTAAAGAGTTAAGACCTACCTAGAAATAAAATATATAAGAGAATCAATGATAAAAAGATTCCGGAAGTATGATTCCCGGGTCGTA
>BQNB010068426.1:5239-33848 GCA_026074375.1 Tanacetum coccineum | reverse complement strand
ACATATAATTAATTAAGTGACCGAGACCTAATATAATGAACGAACTTCCTTGTTCGACTCAATATTTTGAGGCTAACAACATCCCTTTTAAAAAAAAATTATTTTTTTTATAAAATTTCGTTTCCCCTCCTTATATATTAATTAATATATTTTTTATTTATTATTATTTGCATATTCAACCCTTAATTTTGATATTTTTATAATAACATTTTCTTCTACCTTCTAATCCTTTTCAATTAAAACTAAATTAAATGACTATAAATAAATTTCATTTCTAATTTTATTTTACTAACTTAATAAAACTAAGTTCTAGTTTCTATATTTTCTAAACAAAACTTTTAATTTTGCTAACTACTAACACTTAAAGATATAAATACGTATACATATACATATAAATACGTACACACATAGAATTATACCATCATTATCATTGTCACTAAAATATGAACAAAATGAAATGCCCATGACAACCATAAACTCAATCACGATGAGATGATCACGCTCCATGGATTGGTAGCCAAACTCACATAAGATCACATAAACACATAATTATATAGCACATAATGATACTCAAGTCAATACTAACGGTTTGACTAACCTGCTCAAGGCACAGTTGTCACAACACGTGCCTCCAACTCTGAACTTGTTGAACCGTTACATGAACCTGAACGTACTCTGAATCGAAGACTTCATCGACGAAACAGAAGAGTTCCCTTCGATTAAAGAAACAATCCACCTCAACACCCGAGAGTTGTCTATCCGCCAATTCTCGACATCAATTACTTCCGTCACTTTCTCGTTACCCTTAAAAATCTCAATCCCATGGATGATGAACCCATGTGGGCTGCCGACCGTGTTGTCGCTCTGACTCCCGGTTCCACAATCACCATTCCTGAAACCGCAAATGAATTTGCCATTAAAGGTAACCACCTGACTCTCATCAAAGGAAACAAATTCGATGGTAGAACCAAAACCGATCCTCATAAACACATTCATGAATTCCTCGGAATCTGCGATATGTTTAAATACAGAGATAACGAGAATGAAGCTGTCCGCCTAATGATGTTTCCCCTATCACTCACTAGAGAAGCAAAAACATGGTTGGACGAACTCAACGAAGGAACTATCGAAACATGGGATGAACTACGAACTGCTTTCATTAGCCGATTCTTTCCCCCATCTCTTTTCGACCAACTCCGTAGAGAAATCTATGCCTTGTCCCAACATGAAAATGAATCTCTAACCGATGCTTGGCTTCGTATGAAGGAAATGCTTAGAAACTGCCATGGTCATAATCTGTCCAAAGGCAATATTATCAAAATCTTTTACCATGGTCTCAACGAAATAACCCAAGAAGTTCTAAATGCCGCAACTGGTGGTATTTTCCTCTATAAAACCCTGAATCAAGCTTATCAGCTTCTCGAAGACAAAGTCTTGCTCAAGCTCGACTGGGCTAAAAATCAAAAAACCAAATCATCTCTTAAGAAAACCGTTACTTTCGCCGCTGAAGGTAATAGTAATTCCGACACTATCAAAATTATGGCCTGAATGGATGCCATGACCATGAAAATGGATGCTCAGTATAAAGACTTTCAATCTTGCTCAAAGCAACCAAACCTTAACGATGATGACATACCCATGTCACATGAAGAAGAATCCAAATTCATGCAAACCTTTCGTCGTACTCTTTTTTACAAGGATTACAACGACCGTGACTCCAACCACGATAAATGGCGTTCAAGCGGAAGGAATGATTACAACTGAGATAACTATCAATCTCACTCTGATGATAAACCCGATCTTCAAAAGCAACTTAGCAATTTCATCAAAGCTCAACACTCGACCAATTCTTTTTTCAAAGACACTTTTATGGATCTCAAAAACATACTCGAAACAACAACCAAAAATCATCAAGCTCTAATTCAAAATCTCGAAGCAAAATTCGACAGATTTGCTGACAAACAATCTGGTCGACCTTCTGGATCTCTTCCTAGTAACACTCAACCTAACCTAAAAAGTAGTTCATAAAAACCTTACCAACCACCATAAGCTCAAAACGAACAAGTGAATGCCATATCTACACGAAGTGGTAAATCTTATGACCTACCAGTCAACCCAAATGATCAACAAAATGATTCTGAAACCCCTATCAACTTTGATAGCGATGACAAAGATGATGAACCTACACCTCAACCTAAACCTAAAAATCTAAAACCAGTCAAAGAAACACCGACACCCAAACCATATAAACTAAAAGTCCCATATCCTCAACGCCTCAGAAAAGAAAAAATGAAAGCTCAATATGGAAAATTCCTTGACATGATCCGTGCCGTCCGAATCAACATCCCTCTTTTCAATGTTTTAGCTGGAATGCCCAACTATGGAAAATTTCTCAAGGAATTCGTAGATAACAAACACAAAATCGAACAAATTTCTGCCGCTTTTCTGAGCGATGAAAGTTCCGCCATTCTTCAAAACAAAGTTCCACCCAAACTTGGAGACCCCGAAAGTTTCCTAATTCCATGTAATTTCAACAAAGCTTTCTCATGCAATGCTTTAGCCGATCTTGGTGCAAGCATTAATCTCATGCCGTATTCCTTATACGTAAAATTATCTCTCGAAACTCTCAAACCTACTAAAATGAGCGTAAGATTAGCCGACCGATCATTCCAATACCTTGTTAGAATAGCTGAAAATATGCTTGTTGAAGTTGGTAAACTCACCTTTCCTGCTGATTTCGTTATTCTCGAAACGGAAGAAGACATTAAAGTTCCCCTTATCTTGGGAAGACCTTTTCTTCACACTGCCGATGCAGTAATTTGAGTCAAACAGAAGCAACTCAATCTTGGAGTTGGGACTGAACGAATGATCTTTAATATCAACACTGCCATTAAACACTCTTATTCAAACGATGATACATGTTTCAGTATTGACGTCATCTATGAAATCTTAAAAGAAGATTTCAATGCTCTTCTTGACGAAGGAAGTGAAATCCTCCATTCTATAGAAGGAACCATCCTCGAAGAAAAACTCTTTACTGAATTCGATGAATTCATGGCAATGACTGTCGATGAAAATTCTGAATCTGAATCTGATACCGAAGAACCACCATTTGAAAAAATTACCTTTAACACCGATTACAAGATCAAAACATCTTTTGAAGAAGCTCCTAAGGTTCTTGAACTCAAACCTCTTCCTGATAACTTGGAATATGTATTCTTGGAAGAACCCACTTTTTTTCCTGTTATCATATCATCTCAACTTTCTGAAGAAAACAAAAACAAACTCGCATCTGTTCTTAAAAAGTACAAGCGAGCCTTTTCTTGGAAAACCACAGACATTCCTGGAATATGTCCATCTTTTTGTAAACATAAAATTCAACTCCTGGAAGACAAAATGCCAGTTGTTCAAAAACAAAGAAGATTAAACCCAAACATGCAAGAAGTTGTTAAAAAAGAAATAGTTAAACTACTTGATACATGTATCATTTATCCAATCGCTGATAGTCCTTGGGTAAGCCCCATTCACTGTGTACCGAAGAAAGGTGGTATTACAGTTGTTACTAATGAAAGAAATGAACTTGTCCCAACAAGAACTGTAATAGGTTGGCGAGTATGTATCGATTATCTAAAACTAAATGAAGCAACGACAAAAGATCATTTTCCTTTTCCGTTTATGGATCAAATGTTAGAAAGACTCGCATTAAATAAATACTTCTGTTTCCTCGATGGTTTTTCCAGATATTTTCAGATACCAATCGATCCTATGGACCAAAAGAAGACAACATTCACCTATCCCTTCGGAACATACCCTTATAGAAGAATGCCTTTCGGTTTATGTAATGCTCCAGCTACTTTCCAAAGGTGCATGCTGGCTATATTTCATGACATGATCAAAGAATCCGTCGAAGTATTCATGGACGATTTCTTCGTCTTTAGAAGCTCTTTTGATCATTTCCTAAACAATCTTGATAAAATGCTTCAGCGTTGCGAAGATGCACATCTTGTCCTTAACTGGAAAAAATATCATTTTATGGTCAAAGAAGGAATTGTGCTTGGACACAAGATATCTGAAGCAGGTCTCGGAGTCGACAAAGCAAAGATCGACGTAATCTTCAAACTTTCACCACCCATTAATATCAAAGGTATTAGAAGCTTTCTAGGACATGTCGGTTTCTACCAAAGATTTATTAAAGACTTTTTAAAAATTGCCCGTTCTCTTACCAAGTTGCTCGAAAAAGATACTCCGTTCGAATTCAATGAAGAATGTCACAACGCATTCGAATTATTAAAATAAAATCTCGCATGTGCTCTTATGATTGTAAGCCCAAACTGGAGTCTCCCGTTCGAACTCATGTGTGATGCAAGCGATTTCGCAGTCAGAGCAATTTTAGGTCAAAAAGAAGGTAGAAATTTTCACCCGATATACTTTGCAAGCAAAACTCTCAACACAGCTCAACAGAATTATATAACTACTGAAAAAGAACTTATGGTTGTAGTCTTTGCTTTTGATAAATTTTGATCCTATCTGGTGTTATCGAAAACAATCGTGCACACTGATCATTCAACTATAAGGCACTTATTCAAGAAACAAGATGCTAAACCATTCCTTATTCGTTGGATCCTGCTCTTACAAGAATTTGACATAGAAATTAAGGATAGAAAATGTACAGAAAATGTTGCAGCCGACCACTTATCCGAAATCGAAAAAGAAGAAACAAGTGACGACAGTGAAGTTGACGATAACTTTCCTGGAGAAACCCTTATGGAAATTAACACTAGAGATGAACCATGGTTTGCAGACTTTGCAAACTACTTAATAATTAATATCATACCTAAAGGAATGACGTATCAACAAAAGAACAAATATTTCTCTAACATCAAACACTACTTTTGGGAGGAACCCTAAGGAACCCCTACATCTTCAAATGTTATGTTCTGACGGTATGATAAGCGCTGTTTGTATATGGACCAGAAGAAACCAAAATCCCATGTTTAAGTTCATGTCACCACGGGACCACAATCAGTGGACATTATGGACCAAACACAACTGCTGAAAAAGTCTTAGACTTAGGTTTAAACTGGCCAACCATAATCAAAGAAGCTCATAATCAAGTCCCGCCTGATGCGATGCAAGCATTGTCTGCAAAAGACAGGAATATTTCAAAAACGTGATGAGATGCCCTTAAACAACATTCAAGTGTGCGAAATATTTGACATATAGGGTATCGATTTTATGGGACCCTTTCCGAAATCATAAAAATTCGAATATATTTTAGTTGTTGTCGACTATGTGTCTAAATAGGCCGAAGCGAAAGCTCTACCAACAAACGATCCAGAGTTATTACTTTTTCTGAAGAAACTATTCTGCCGTTTTAGAATGCCCAAAGCTCTAATAAGCGATCGAGGAACTCATTTTTGCAACAAGATAATAGAAAAGACTATGAAAAGATATGGAGTTAACCACCGATTCTCTACATCATACCACCCTCAAATAAGTGGCCAAGTTGAAAACACAAACAGAGATCTTAAAAGAATTCTTGAAAAGACTGTTAAAGACAATCCTGCTATCTGGTCAAGAAAACTTGATGATGCTTTGTGGGCCTTTCGTACAGCTTACAAAACATCAACCGGTACAACACCGTACAAACTCATATATGGAAAGAATTGTCGCCTACCATTTGAAATCGAACACCGTGCATACTGGGCCCTGAAGAACTGTAACCCAGATCTCATCGCTGCTGGTGAAAAACGAATGTTTCAATTACACGAATTAAACGAACTCATACATCAAGCCTAGGAAAACTCTCGTTGTATACAAAGCAAGAACCAAAGTATGCGGTCTGACAGGAAACTCAAAATGAGAACAAGAATGCAAACTACAGGAAACAAAGTATTACTTTTTCGACTCAAGTACTATTCTAACACCGAAAACTTAGATCTCGCTAGTAGGAACATCGTAGTGAAGTGAAACCACACATATCCTTCCGGATTGTTGAACTATATAGAAAAGATGGAAAAAAATTTATTGTTAATGGCCATCGACTCAAGTTATATCATGAAGAAGAAGAATATAATGACCTAAGGGAAGCAGTCACTCCCTTCTTTCTGAAAGAATGAACTCTAGAAGCAGGAGTCTAGCTAACGACTCTCCTTTATAAATAAGCGCTTATCGGGCTGGACTTCCCAAGGCTTTACCGTAAGTGTGGTGGTGTCCCTACTCCAACTCATTATCCGTTATTTATTTTTCTAAAAAACCAAATCAATTTTTTTTGTGCTTTTGTGTGTTTACTTTTATGCAGGTGATATAAGTCAAATCTGGAAAATTATGAAGTATGCTCAAGGATAGCTCTCTCGCAGCTATATATCTCTATGCCCCGAGAAGTACCTTTTTTCCCTTAATTTTTCCTATTTTCTAGTTTATCAGTTATCACATTGAGGGCAATGTTCAACTTAAGTGTGGAGGGGAGCCAAATAGGAAAAATTAATCATATCCCTCCATGTTTTCCCTACCAAAAAAATTTTCCAACTGATATTTTAACAAAAATCTTAATATATATATGCTTTCAAAATAAAAAATGCTCTTAGTAAGGTAAATCCAACTGGATTGACTCTATAACTAGCACAAAATTAGTTCACTAAATTGTGAGAATTTTTAGCCTTAGAATATATTTGGGTACTCACTTTTGGTACCTAAGATAATTGATGCCTTTAGCCTGTTCGAGTTAAGGTTTGAATGCAATTGCAAGTGTCTCATCCGTCGTTACGGCTGTGTATTTGCAATTTGTCGCCTTTTCTGGAACAGTGGTATTGGTTGAAAATTATATTTGAGTGAGCTGGTAATTTAGTAGCTTCAGAACTTGTGTTTGATTATCATTTACTAAACTGCAATAAGGTTAATTTATAGACAAAATCATATGATAAGAGGTAAAATAAATCCCATATAGCTCCTGTAACTGCAAGCACTCCCTTTTAGTGCTAAGTTGCTCAAGTATCTAAGTGAAGAAGTCAAAGTTAAAAGAAAAAAGTTTTGTGCCAAGCCTTAGTTATCATGGTATAATTAAAAAAAAGGTAGTTCAAAGAAATAAAGGCTTAAGTTCGACACATGAAATCAGTATATGCTATTCACCCTCATCACTATCACGTTTTACCTCTTTGAGATTTTTGTCTAGGTGCTCACGCTGCAACGGGCATGTTTATGTGTCTCGTATAAGCCTATGGTAGCTATCTAGATTATGTCTGTGCTTCTGAGTGTATTAAAACCCTATCTGAGTGGCTCAAGTGAATTAAAAAAATCAAACACATTCCCCTATGAGGTGCTATGTTATGTGTCAATGCATGAAAAGTTATCTAAACTTGTAAACACTTGTAAAATCTAAATTTTCTGCACGTCACGATAAATGATCTTGTTTTTCTCGCTTTTAATTGCTTGAGGGCAAGCAACAGCTAAGTGTGGAGGGATTTGATAACGCCTAAATTATACATGTTTTTGGCGGCATTATTTATATATATATATATTATCATTTCTCGTGAACTTTTGATACTTAATAGCATGAAATACTTGTAGGTTCACTTGAAGACATCCCGAGCTCAAATAAAGCAAAGATCAAGTACTTATACACTTTGGAAAGAAAGATACAAGAAAAGATAAAGTATCAAGCTAAAAAATGCATATGTGCACCGCACTTACCTTTTGTGCGCCGCACTTCTCCCCAAAGTCAAAAGAATTAAAGGCCCGGTCAAAATAGTGCATTAACACCCTAAGTATGCCGCACTTACAAAATTATGCGCCGCACTTCCCATCTGGCTATGCAAAATAAATGAAGTCATTAAATACTATCGCATTAACACACCAAGTGCGCCGCACAAATTATTTTATGCGCCGCACTTCTACACGAAAATCTTCCTATAAATAGAGTTAAAATTCTCACACATTTCATCAACTCACTTACAATCCCATCTCCTCTCATCTCACACACTATCCTTTTTCCTTGAAATGTCCTAAACCTTCCCAACCTTTTCCATAAAACATCATAAACACCATACAACTTTAAAGGTTCAAGATCAAATCAAGAGGAACGAGGAAGAACGATATCATAGTTCTAAGAATAAAAGGGTGTATTTAAATTTCATACTTGTTACGGGAAAGTTTTGATCCATACTCTTACCCGGTTACAGTATGTTTCTTGTTTATCAATTTAATCTTGTTATGAACTTCATAACCATAAGAGGCTAAATCTCTCATGACTACTCGGTAAAAATAATATAATAAATAAGCATTTGGTATAGTTACGATCTTGTTAATCTTAAGCTTTTGTTATAATCATATCGTGTCTGATCTTGTCAACTTTGATTATTAACTTTAATTGTATACTTACACCGGTATAGGTGGAAAGACCCGTTGTGATCTATATAGTTTTAAAGGTTTGTCTGTGATAAAGTTTATTTTTCAGCTGATTATTCGACACTACGCAAATCCTTGTGGACGACCTGATTTTACCTAAAGATTATACTACATACGTGGGTTATACTTTTACCCGTGTGTTTTCCTATAATAAAATTGGTATTTTGAGTCATTATAAATTTAAAGCTTTTGAAACACATCAGGAGTTGTAAAGCCTAGTGTGTTACAACGACCGCATCAAGTTTTTAACACCGCTGCGTGGGGAATAGTATGGTTTGAATTTAATTTAGCTTATGTCTACTCACTTGATTCCTATCAAGTGAGGTTTTAATTTTCTGTCAATTAGCTTTCTCGTAGTCTATCTTTTCTTTGTGTTATTTGTTTTGTAATTTTAACTTAATTATTTCATTCTTTATTATGGAGAACGCGAATCTATTTATACCCAACCAACCAAACAGACTCCATACTAGGATCACCCAAAAGCTCAATGAGCTCCGTGCAATCTCAGCCATGATCGAATCTCACCTTAAGAATATTTACCATACACGAATCACAGTGCCACCCAATGAAATTGTCATAAATGACCTTGAGTCCGAAGATGAATTAATAGATACACCCCTTGTTTCTCCCTTCTTGGACTCAGATGATGAGTTAGATGATGGTAAAGTGCTTAATGAGTTAGATGAGTATGGGAATGCGGCAAATCTTTACCCTAATAGGATAATTAAAAGTCTTGATGGAGAGGACTTAGCATTCCTATGTATGATTGGTTTTAGGAAGTTCGTTGCCTACTTCGACCCCTTTTTGCCAATGAACATTATTACGCGTAGAGCCTATAACACTATAATGGTAGAAGGACTAGAAAGTACGAAAAGGAACTTAGCTGCTATTGTTAGGGATGTTTATGTGTTTGTTAGAAGTTTCACTTACATCACGGACTTTGTGGTATTAGAGGACATAGGAAAATTTATTGTATGTGATATGACGGATATTGTGATGGGAAGACCTTTAGAGCTGTTACTCATTTAGAATACGATTGCGTTAAGGGTTTAATTTCGTTTAGTAGAATCTTTGTTACTTATATCTTTCGGATGCATCGCACGATACCTAGACTTAAAAACTTTGAATGAAGTAAGGTCCCACCTATACTAGTGCTCAGCCAACGAGATCTAATGAGCGGACTTGGGTATCCCTATGAGAAGAATAAGTTGATGTACAAAAATTGTTTAAATTTGGGACCCGAATACCAAGTGGACGAGAGTATGAAAGAATGGCTAACCCGTGGGCATGTGAGCCTGCACGAGATCACATAAGGAGTGTGATTCTGAGTCTAGCTACAAGACTCGTTAAATAAACAAAAGCGCTTTTTGGGATTTTTATTTCATGCATTTTAGGAGTGTAGTGTGTTTTAATTATTTATTGTTTGTTTTTATATGTTTGAATTATGTGATCATGCTTTGTTTTGTCTTTAACTTCGTCTTAATTGCAATCAAAGGTATTTTACATCAATTTATAAAGAAAAATATCCGGTTTCTAAGAACCATTCCAATCATATTAAATAAATAGTGTAGATTAATTCGCATCTTGTGTATCTTGTGTGTCATGTTTTGAGTCATATGATTGTGTTAATTGTTCTCATGGTTTATGTAGAAATTTTTTAGGAAATAACTGATAGGATTTGCGTGTAGAAATTTTTCCGAGGAAGAAATTTTTTTTACAGATGCTAGAGACGGCGTCATGATTATTCCTGACGGCGTCGCGTCTCCAGCTACAGTAAAATTCATACTTTTTTAATTCTTGAAAATTAGTTTTGTATAAATTCCAAAATTTGTAATTTTCCTAAAACTTGAAGAAAACCACGATTACATTAGCACATTCATCCCATCTTTATTTCTTTCGTAGTGTCAAAACCTTAAACAATTACATTGTATATTATTATCCCATCGATTTTACGCCATGTGTAGTTGTTTATTACCTTTGATTTGCATGTTATATTTGATAAGGAGAAGCCGGAAGTTCTTAGGAATTCCATGTGGAAGATTCTTGGATGACGAGTTAGCCGAATCATTTGTTTCTTCTCCATTATTGAGCAAAACCAAGGGAGTACTAGTTTTTTTTGCCTTTTCTTTTTCCCTTTATTTGTTTTTTGGATACTTTTAAGAACATTTGGGACAATGTTCAAAATAAGTGTAGGGGGAAATAAATCCTTAGAAACTATTTATTAATTTGCCTTTGGTTTGTCCTTAAAATGATGAGTAATATACTTAAATGTAGCGTAGACGATAATTTTAACCCAAATTTAAAATTTTTATGACACATACCGATGAAAACTTAGTGTTATTAGCGTCTCATGAATAGGGATTATATGACTAACACAAAAACCCTACCACTCAAAAATTCCACCCCAAAAATGTGAGGTTCGCCCTTAGATCTGTAGGAATTCAAGCACCCATCTTTGATGCTTAAGATAATTTTACCTTTAGCTTGCTCAAGTTATGAAATGAGCAATCATATATGTCGCGTTCATGGATTTGATCGTGCATATGTGGTTTTTTCTCTTTTTAAGGAGCATTGGTATCGGTTAAATTATATGAGAGTGTACCGGTAGTATATGAAATTCTAGAACTTGCTTTAGTGATACATTTCAAGACTGCTTGGTGAGATCGCATTCGTGTGATTAGGATTTGCTAAATGATAAGAGGCACTAGGATAAACCATATTTTAAACATGTATTTGTTATTATGGTCTCCCAGATCATATAACTATCCCCACACCCTTGCTATGCACTCATTTTTAGTGTAAGATACCCCTAGTACACCCCTTCGATCCTATCATTTTTGCGGTTCTTGTAATTTTTTGGTGGATTCCGGATTATTAATGAAGAGCATTGTTTACACCCTTACCAAAATGTTACACCTAAATCGCCTTAGCCTTCCTTGTATGTACTCGGTTTTAGTACATTATTGTTATCACATTTATAAACCCAGTGAATTATTTGCTTAAGTACATGGTTGCTAAGTCGAGTCTTTTATTAGTGTATACAATTTTGGGATGATTGAGATTCATGGTAGTTTTTATTTTATGGAGAAATAGGGAAGAAGTCAAATTATCACCCCATACGTGCTTAATACACTCCATTTTATTTTGATCTTTTCAATTTGGGTCATTAGATTAGTTTATGTTTATGAGTTTGTTACCTGTAAAGATTCTAGCCTAAAACACGATCCGGAGGTCGGGGAGGATAAAAGAAATAGAGAGCCATATTCTTAAGAGAGAAAAGTAGAGAGGGAAAGATGTGTGTGTTTTCTAGAGAGAGAAACACATACACTTTATGAAATACAAATAATTATCCTCACCCTCCTATGGAAGTATAGGAGGGTATATATAGTCCTTGATACGCTTAACTATCCTAACTTGACTTTCTAGTCCTTGCGTATCCGACTATAATAAAACTAATGTAATTCCGTATAAGTCTTCATATTTTAAGGCTAACAATCTTCCCCTAATATGTAGACATACGGAATTACTTACAATGTTCCTAACAAGTACAAAGTACAACAAAATAAAGTCTTCCAAAGCGCTTCCAATGCTGAAAATGACGTCTTTGCCTTCTAGTCTTGATACTTGTACTCCAGCTTGGATCTTCTGTGTCTTTACTTGTTTTGGAACCATTGTAGTTTGCATGAGTTGGATTAACTTCCCCCAATTCATGCATCATGTCTTTGAAAAGCTTTCTTCATATACTTCTTTTTTTGGCGAAGTTTCTGAATCAGCTTCCCCCCAAACCAACATCCGTATCTTGAGCAGATTCTGAAACATTGATGTAGCTCGAATGCTCTTCTAACATTGACATTTAAAGTGCACAGCGGAATTTTGTAGAAGAATCATCCAATATCCGAGGTACACACTTTATCCCTTTTAACGAAGTTGAAACCGTAGCACCAAAATTAATTAAGACCCGGAAATGTACTTTTCTTCCTCCAAGATAGTGCTGATGTGAATTGCTACACCAAAGTCAACTAAGTCCCGAGTGTGAGCAATTTATCCCTTTAAGGAATCATCCTTCACATGTGTACATCTTACATCAACTAATACTGCTTCTATACTGTATCATGACATTTGGTCTTGGTGAATATCCGTTTGGGGGTACATGCGAGAAATCAGCAACAAATCTTCTCACGTATGTAGAATACTTCACAAACCATACTAAGTAAAGTAGTATATACTACTTCCCCTTGGAAGTTGACATGATTAACTTAATGTACACGTTTTCCCCCATGATGGTTTCGAACTCTCGGAAGCATCATTGACGTGTAGGACCACATACTCGAGAATTTCTTGTCATAAGCAACAATCTTGAAAAGTTATGAAAGACATTGAAGAACTTTGAAAGATTTTGCTAAGACTATGAAGTATCATTGACGTTCTGTAGCTTCAAATATCCTGTGAGAATTTTTGATTACATCTCAACCTTTTAACTCTTTGGCTAACTTACAAACCTCGTATTCTATCGGCTATTGCTGTGACCACATGGTGAAGTAAACCTGATATCCCAAACTTAAAAATGGAGTAAGATTCCCTAAATTTGTTACTTAAGCTTGCACTATTGTTGATTGAAGAATGGTGCAGAAGAAAGCCTCTAAGTACCCTATACTCCAATCACAAAGTATATGAAAAGTACAACACCTCTTGAAATTATCCACATTGGCTTCTGCGTGTGACACTGAGTACTACAACATAACTCCTTTAAGTGATAGCTATGACCCGTGAGTATTACAATGTAACTCCTTACATCGGGTATAACTAGATAATGCAAGTCTCAATCATAACTTTATACTTTCAAGCAAGTCATTAATTGATAGAGGAGGTTTAGGGAAAAGGGGTAGAAAGTAGAAAGAAGTCTCGATGATGAATTAAGTATATGCCTTCGTGAAAACCACTTCAATCTCAAATAAAGGATACCAAAATCAACTTTGTGATCACTTGAGATTGAAATTCAAATTTCATAGCCGTTTTGACGTTTTAGTGAACCTTAATGATCGTTTTTGCATTAAGTGTTGTGTTTGCTTTGGTGTTGTGGAAGGTGTTTAAGTTTGGTTCTTGACGAAAACAAGTGAAAATGGCCCAAAACACAAATTCGGTGAAATTTATCAAAAATGGTTTAATTCACCTCTAGAATGATTAAATCGTCTTGATTAAATCGCCTCTTTAAGAAGGATTAAATCTCCTCCTGAAGAAATGGATTAATTCTCCTCCAGCAGAATTGGATTAATTCTCCTCCTGAAGAACTGGATTAATTCTCCTCCTGACGGATGGACTAATTCGCCTCCTTAATTCGCCTCTATAATTTGCCTCCTTAATTCGCCTTCAAGAACAAAACTAATTCGCCTCCTGCAAAAACAAACTTCAACTTTTCTAAAACATTAAAAGACTTAATTTTTGACGTTTTTACCCAAATTTTTTTGTACTTCTTGCTTATCTAAGGCAATAAGAACCATAAAAATCCAAACTTGATGCTTTTTAACACGAAAAATTTTGAATCAAGATTTTGAGTACAAAAATCATCCGAACCATAAAAACTCAAAAATAAGCTATAAAAATCCATAAGCCATTTGTACAAATAAGCTAGAAACTATAGAAAGAAGAAAGTTTCTAGCTTTTGCACAAAATACCACCAACCATGAAAAGCCAAAGATTTTTGGCTTAAAAATAAGCTACGAAAGTGCTTATTCAAGGCACGAGCACCATAAAAAATACAAACCAACAACACAAAACGCCCTAAGCTCTGATTCTAATTGTTACCCATAAAGATTCTAGCCTAAAACACGATCCGGAGGTCGGGGAGGATAAAAGAATAGAGAGCCATATTATTAAGAGAGAAAAGTAGAGAGGGAAAGATGTGTGTGTTTTCTAGAGAGAGAAACACACACACTTTATGAAATACAAATGATTATCCTCACCCTCCTATGGAAGTATAAGAGGGTATATATAGTCCTTGATACGCTTAACTATCCTAACTTGACATTTTTAGTCCTTGTGTATCCGACTATAATAAAACTAATGTAATTCCGTATAAGTCTTCATATTTTAAGGCTAATAGAGTTCTAAAACTCAAGTGTAGGGGTGCATTTATAAACCACAAGTCATGTATTATTATGTTTCAGCAGATGACAGGGCAAAAATGTACGAAAAAAATATAAAAAAGGTGAAAAGAAAAAAAGAGAAAAAGAAAAAGAAAATCGAAAAAAATATAAAAAAGTAAAAAAAATATACGGGCTGCCATCTTGATTATGTTTATGTTTATGTCAGAAAAGAGTTAGAAAAAATAAAAAGAAAGAGTTTGATGTAGAGTTTGTATATCTTCTTCCTAGTGTGACCGAGTCTTGGCTTAGCAACGCCTTCACATGTATTCTTGTATATTAATTAACTCACCACAACCCCAAATCCACCCAAATATATCTCATCTATTTCTGTTTTTGTTTAACTTACACCAAAACATCACAACCCTTTAAAGACCTCTTTGATAGTAATTCCTAGGTGCTTACGCCACAGCGGTGGAGGCTTGATCCTTTATCATGCTTATGGTAATTTATATGCTATGACAGGTAATGAGTGTTAATTTTCCATTTCCTATATTGTTATAATTCAATATACACCAGAGAGAAAGAGAGAATCCAAACACTTATTGTGAGGTGCTCGTATATAATTTTTGTGCTTTTAATTTCGAGGTCTAATTGGTTGTGTCATAAATTATCTTGAAGAGTACGTTAAATGCCCCCGATATTTCTTTTGTCTAGGTAGAAAAGCCCATTTACTTGATGACAAGCAAATCTCAAGTGTAGGGATATTTGATGAGGTGTCATTTTATACATTTTTTCGGGGTCATTAAACCCCATAAACCATTCAAATATGATCAAAATGCGTGCTTAATCGTTTCTTTTTGTGTTTTTAGCACTTGGATGGCATTTTGAGGAAATATACGTGACTTGGGCTCATTTGAGGAAAAAACGGACGAGATTACAACTCTACACCAAAGTCGAAGAAGAAAAATGCATACAGACTCTAGAGACGGCATCGCAAATTATGGCGACGACGTTAGGAAGCCTTAAAGACGGCGTCATAATTTTTGTGATGGCATTAGAACGTAACCGACTTAATGAAGCCCTAGAAGAATCGGCGGAGCGATGACGTCAGGATTATAAAGCGACGTCATCGCGATTGTTTTTATATATATACAAACTCAAAATTAGGGTTTTAAAGTGTGGAACTTAGGAGAGTCGTAAGTCATATTTAGGGTACAAATTTTAGCAGCTTTTAGGTCGATTTTAGGGTGAGAAAAGCCTCTTGTATCAACCTATAACACCATATTTTAATCAAGTGAAGTTCTTTATCCTTTAATTCTTTGTTTGATTAATTATTGTTTTTCGCTTCTCTTTAACATGCTAAGCTAGATCTATTAGTGTTTGCTTATGATTGCATGAAAACTTAGTTTGTAGATCCTTTTAATATTGCTTCTTGTTAATGGATATGCGTGTTAGGCTTTAGAAAACTAGCTTCTTAATTGCTTGCGAAGACATCTAGGGAAACGTGATTGTGTAGAAAAAAACCATCGATAACAGTCTTCATACTACCTTACCCATATGTGGTTGATCACCCTTTAAGTGTTTTAATGCATGTAATGTACTCTTAGGGGCATTGTAATAGTGTTCATACTACCTTACTTGTGCGTTGCCTTAACGGAATATTACATAGACGACAGATTCGTATAATTCATTCATGACTTAGGAAATACTTACACATCGCATCACAAGGGTGACGGGCAATAGAATTAGGAGAAGCAAGCTAAGGATTAATGTATGATTACGTAAACACATTAGTTTAGATTTAATTTCAGTTATTCGTTTAATTAGCTTAAAACCAAAACCCTTTCAAACCATAGATTTTAATTGCTTTCTTAAAAATATAAAAACACAAACATAATCTTCTTGCAACCCTTAGACCTTAGTTACGTTTAGTTTGATCCTTCCCAACCTATTCCCCTAAAGAACGATAACAACCCCCCGAGTCTTGCCTATACTACACTATAATGGTTAGGTACTCTGATTAGGGAGTTGTAAAACCTGGTGTGTTACAGCGACCGCATCACCCTTTTATTTAAATCAATAAACATTTAGTTTGTTTCAATTCGTATAATTACCACCCATGGATACTTTTTCCACAACCATATTTTTTACCTATAAATGCCCCTAACCTTCATTATTTCTATACACAACTTGACATTTATACTCTCAACAATACCATTTTAATTAACAAAATATTTCAGCAAAACACTACTTGAAACACAAAACGATGCCACAACTCACCATCCGTAGCTTCAAAACAACATATTTTTAGCGGTTCTTCATCACAACCAAATACAAATCGTGCTACGTCTACCATTCATCAATTTGGTGGTGATAATGCGGTTAGGATAATACCCGGTCCTGCAGGTATTCTTCAAGCGTTGAAGCCACGTAAAAAAAACAGAGATTAGGAAAGGTGGTCATGAGTGTGTAATACCGACACAGGATTATGTTAGAAAAATTATTGAGGTTGCGAATGTTTTACGCGTGGCCCGTGGCTTATCGCAGTTCAATATCTAAATGTTGAAGGGGTATCACAAGTGGTTGTTTTGGCGATATGAAAACCTTTTGCAAGAATGAGAAACTTGAAATGGTTATAGCAATAATCAAGTCTTGTACGCCGAATGCGCTAGGTGAGCGAATGGTAACACTCAAAGATCCTGCTGGTACAATTTCTGGTACAATTCATCACAAAGTCCTTAAAGACGGGGGTTATAAAAAGTCTATCACCGTTGGAGTTGTTTTGATACTTAAAATGTTTCGGCGTTTTCTCCTAAACCATCAGGCCTAATATTTTAACATTACATTGAAAAACTTGGTTAAGGTTTTCCACATAGTTTATTAATGTTTAGGTTTTATTCGTATATTTAAGTTTTTAATTATCTATGTAACCTTTATAATTTATGATGTGACGCTGAGGTGTCCGGTGAGTGAGGTGTTTTCCGGTGACAGATAAGGATAACCTGATTGAACGAGAAAAACTTTAGTGTCTTAGATGAACAAATTCGCAAAGTTCAGTAACTTATTTGTATAATAACCCTTTATAAAAAAATTACTCGTAAATTAAGAAAAATAAAAATCAGATATCAACGTGACGGGCAAAAATTATTTTTAAATTAGTATCTTGGTTCTTATTTTGCCCGTAGCCATAGTTCAATACCCCAAACTCACAAAAAAAAGTATTCATATTTTTAGCCGAATAAAGTTGAAAAGTTTAAATAACATATTTATCTAAAAACTCATTTACAAATGTTAAAGTTTCTAAAAATCTGATACGATGATGTTATAAACTTGTAAAAGTTTATAGCATTCGAGATGCTCTTCAAATGGAGGTTTATAAGTCATGTCCATTCTGACACAGAACCTATATGGAGTCCGTACCCCTAAATTTCTATTGTTTGATTTGATCAAATTCATAAAGAGGGGATATGAGGATATCCGTGCACATGTGGGTAAGTGGGTTCGTATTACATTTTAACACACATGTTAAGAGATGTACTACTTTCGTTGTTTAAAAAAAAAGAAATATATAGTTTAATAAAAAACATCGTTAATATAGATTTTTTTTCTTACTTTTTTTAGAATGACAGTTTTACCAATAAATAATTAATTTAAAACTTTTTTAATGTTTGTAATAATATTCTCAAATGAGGTTAATATGGTAAACTCGAACTAGACTCCCTATCTATTTTTTGAAGTGAACAATTAATTTGAGACAACCCGAAATGAAATAGTGAACAATAATTTTGGGACGTAGGTAGTATATATCCGGATTCTATTTATAGAAATTTTAAGTTGATGAAAGTGAATATAGGGTTGTTTCGCATTTAAATTAAATGCGAAACCACTATAGAGTATCTAAAATTACACTATTTTGATTGATTTGTCTTTTTTTTAAATGAGTAGTGAAACAAATATATGAGTAATGCAATGCTTTTTAATTATGACTTTAATCAAACAATTGTTTAATTTTATTTAACAGAAAACACCCAATGATATGATGTAAAAGAAACATATATTATAGTGAACACTATTTTAATGATGTTATGATGCAATTAAGAAAAAAAACTAACATAATGAAAGGACATGATACAAATGAGATTTTTTTCTCACTGAACGACGTAGATTTAGAGTACATACACCTTCAAACGTCTGGTCTACACCTTTGAGCATACAATATCAAAGGTCGTGCTTCCAACCACAGCGAGTTTTGCAATTTATATAAAATTTTAGCACTTTTTAATGGGTTCTTAAAACAGTATATACTGAGGAAAACGTGAGCAAGATATAAACATAATAGCATCGCCTTAATTTTCCTAGAGAAAAGTGACCAAGCAATATCAATGATGATACAAAAATAGAGTGGTATTAACGAAGACTAAATAAAGGAAGTGAACCGTTACTTAGTGGAGTAAATTTAGAATCAGTTGGGTATAATCTTGAGCTTGCAGCCCGCTAAGATAAGAATACCGTTAGTCTCATCGTGGGAGGGGATCCCACGATCGACCTCGGGCCTGAGAATTAGTAATGGTATAGATGGTAATTGATTCAGATCAAGCGAGAGTAGTAGTGTATGTATGAGAAAGAACATGTCTTGTGGTACCAAAGAGCTTGGTATTTATAGTGAGTCCCCTCTTGTCGTCATCCGGGGATGACGTATGCAAGAGCTTGCTATTATCCGCAGGGTAATAGTCTGCCTGTGATGTCGCCCTCTTGTCAATCAAGCATTCTTGTTGTTACTATTTGACTTGTGGTTGTACCTTCCGGTCGCACTGTCACATGTAACCGGTTTTATGCTGTTTAGGGACAACTTGGACTGACTCCTTTCTAGCATATTTACCGTTTCTCATTTGGGCGGTTCACGTGATGCGTGACTTGGAGTTCAGTCAGTTGGTTTAGCGTCGGAAGAGTATTCCGTAAGATAGGCGTGGACGACGGTTATGGATACCCTGTCCAGCCCTTATGTCGCGGTATTGAGTGTATGACGGTATTCTTTCTTGGTTTTAGGCCTTGTCTTCATCTTTGCTTGTTTGACTAAGTCATAGGGCGTGATCCGCCCTATACGTCATCATGTCCCTCTAGTCTAGTTATATTGCATCTTCTGAGGAAATTTATCTAGACTCCAAACATCTTTACCGCCGGTTGTCCTTGCATGCGTTTGTTTCTAGTGCGCTCCACGTGCCAGACGTTTGTTTATTGTGCTTACCTACTTCCACCGTAAGTTTCGTGACTAATGTGACTACTGGCGGCGCCTTCATCCGATCGTTAATCTCCTTTAAATCTTGGTCCTTGATTTTGAGACTTCTTGATCTCCACCGTCCGTTGGGAAACGAAACGTTGTGTCTCTTCCTAAGCCACTCGATGTGTCTCTTCGGTTGTTGTGCAACACCTATATAAAGGGTTTGTGTTTTTTCTTATTTTTTACTGTTTTCAAAAAATTTACACACAATTCCATTCCTCCTTACTTTTGCTACTTCTTCCTTCGGCTATCCACTCCCAGTTGCGATCTAAGGTGCGTTATTTCTTCCTTCATCATGTCACTTGATTCATTTCATTCTGACTTATCCGCCTTAGAATTCGATACCTTTTGCAACGATTACGGGATTGGAAGTGATTTTGGCCCGGAATTACCTGGGCCTAATGACACTATCAGAGATTTTATTGAGGGAAAGATCGGTGTGTATACTCGTTCCTTTGAGTTTGCCAACTTCCGTCTTCTGTTTTCCACCTTTTTTCTACGCGTTTGTACCATTTTGGGATTCATATATCTCAATTGTCTGTCCTTGAGGCTGTACTCCTACTGTTCATCTTTTTCGCCAATTGATAACGCCTTAATTATACATATTTTCGGTGGCGTTATTGTATATATTATTATCATTTCTCATGAACTTTCGATACTTAATAGCATGAAATATGTGCAGATTTACTTGAACATGAGTTCGGGCATAAAATGTACAAGAAAAAAGTGTTTACGCTATACGGAAGTCAAGTTACACAAAGATAAAGAATAAATCCCAAAACACTGAAGAAGTCGCCGCACATACTCTTGTGTGCGCCGTACTTATCCCTGAAATAAAATGAATAAGTAATTACAATAAGTGTGCCGGTTTTTCCCAAATGTGCACCGCATTTTCCTTAAGCATTAATGAAACTTAGCCGACAAACAGCCAAGTACGCCGCACAATTATATTTGTGCGCCGCACTTGACCTCCTGGACAGCCTATAAATAGCGCGACTTTTCCATCCATTTCCAACATTATCTATATCAATCACACACTTCTACAACTCAATCTACTATCAAGAACCGCGAATTCAAGGAGAATACCAAGAAAAAAGGGTTATAGTTATAGTGATATTGAATAAAAAGGGTTATTTATAGTTTTGGTTATTTGTAATCGGGTTAACCATCTGTGATCTAGCCGAATCTCGTATGTCTCGAATTACTCTCCTTATTTTTGTTATTATGAAATCGGTAGCCATAAGAGGCTAAACCTCTTATAACTCCTCGGATATGTTAATATAATAAAGTAGCGTTTGGTATTATTATGATCTTGTCAAATCTTATGTTTATGTTGAAATCCTATCGTGTTTAATATTGTAAACTTTGTTTATCACTTTTGATTATATATGCATAATGGTATAGGTCGAAAGACCCATTGTGTACTAAACGATTTTAAAGATTTCTCTATGGTCTTTATCATTTGGTTGGAGAAATCCGCTTATTTTAATTGATAAACAAAATAGATTTTATGCGATAGTGACTTGGTTAATTGAGTGACACATTTGATTAAGTTAATCATATATAAGTCTTGAGTTAAAATGGTTAATTTGTGAAAACGCTCTTTTAACGAAAAAAGATTTTTCGTAAACAACAGAATTGAAGATCATGATTATCACCATCTCTACCAAATTATATGAAGCTATCCGAGTAGTCATATTTCTTTATCATTGAATTTACTCATCATTATCTTATTTGCAAAAGTTATTATAATTTGTTTTAAATCTTTTGATTATACGAACATAACCAAATCCCTGTGGATTGACCTGGTCTTACCTGATATATTATACTACATATGTGGGTTATACTTTACCCATGTGTTGGTTTAAAAATCAATGAAATTAATATTATAAATTTAAAGCTTTACCACACATCAAAATTTTTGGCACCGTTGCTGGGGATTTTAATTTGTTCTATAATCATTCTTAAGTATTTACAACAAGTAACAATCGCTTTTCCTTTTAAATATCTTGTTCTGCACACTTTCTGTGACTTTTGTTACAGAAAGTGCGCTGCACTATCTGTCAATCAAACATTTTTCCTAAAACGTTACTCAAAACCAAACAAACCTTAATCAAAACTCAAAAACAAACTCACTACACACTGTGTGCACTACATTTCTCTGCTCAGAAAACAAAATTGATTTCCCCCGATTTTGATTTTGTTTTCTTATCTTCGATACCCCTCCTCAAACAATTAACTTTGGATGCATACACGTGCTTCCAATTCTGAACCTTTTGAACCATTAACTGAACCTAAAAGAACTTTAAATCATAGACGTAACAGGAGAGTTCCATTCGAACGAATGGACGAAGGACCCAAAAATCCAAGAGATGTCTATCCACATGTCATCGATATCAACCATAATCGTGGCTTTCTTAACCTTTTTGAAATTCACGATCTCCTGGCTAATCCCGATGATGAACCTTTGTGGATAGTCGACCGTGTTGTCTCCTGAACTCCCGGTACAACAATTACCCTACCCGAAACTGCCAACGAATTCGTAATTAAAGGAAACCATTTGACTCTTATCAAAGGAAACTATTTCGATGGTAGAATCAAAACCGATCCTCACAAACACGTTCATCACTTTCTCAGTGTATGTGATATGTTCAAATACGGGGAAACCGAAAACGAAGCTGTCCAACTAATGATGTTTTCCCTATCACTCACGGGTGAAGCAAAAACTTGGTTGGATGAACTTAACGAAGGTACCATTGAATCCTGGGACGAACTTCAAACCGCTTTTATAAGCCGATTCTTTCCCCCAGCTTTATTCGACCGACTTCTCAGAGAAATTCGAGCATTTTCCCAACACGATCATGAAACTCTAACCGATGCATGGCTTCGTATGAAAGATTTATTAAGAAATTGTCATGGACACGGTTTAACCAAAGGCAATATTATTAGAATCTTTTATCATGGCCTTAACGAAACAACTCAAGAAGCTCTAAATGTTGCAGCTAGAGGCATATTAATTTATAAAACCCCAAATAAAGCCTATCAACTTCTCGAAGACAAAGTCTTACTCAAACTCGATTGGGCTAAAAACCAAAAACCCAAAACTCCTATTCGTAAAACTGTAGCTTTCGTCGATGAAGGCAGCAGTAATTCTGACACAGATAAAATTATGGCAAGAATGGATGCCATAACCATGAAAATGAATGCTCTTTACAAAGAAATGAAATCTCGTACCGATTGCAATCATTACGGAGGGAATCACTCAACCGTGGATTGTAACGATGCAAACCTTTGACGCACTCGTTTCTATAATGATCATCGCGACCGTGACTTAAATCGTGATAAATGACGTTCAAGCGAAAGAAACGATTACAATTGAGACTATTACCGACCTAATAACGATGATAAACCTGACCTTCAAAAACAATTAAGCGAATTCATAAAAGCTCAACAATCTACAAACACTTTTGTTAAAGAAACGTTCATGGTACTTAAAAACAAACTTGAAACACCCAACAAAAACCATCAAGCCTCTATCCAAAACAAAGAAGCAAAGTTCGACAAACTTGGTGACAAGCAATCTGCTCGACCTTCTGGATCTCTTCTAAGTAACACTCAACCAAACCCCTGAGGTAACCCACCTAAACCATACCAACCACCTCAAGCTCAAAATAAGCATCTAAATTATGTATTTACCAGAAGGGTAGATCCTATGACCCACTCACCAACCCTAATAATTCTCAATAACAAAATGAATCATAAAATCCTATTAATTTTGATAGTGATGATGAAAACGAAGAATCAACACCGACACCTCAATCTTAAAAACTGTAACCAAACAAAGAAGCACCATCTCCTAAGCCATATAAACCAGGAATCCCATATCCTCAACGCCTTCAAAAAGAGAAAATGGAAGCTCAATACGGAAAATTTCTTGACACGATTTGAGCCGTTCGAATCAACGTACCTCTTGTCGACGTTTTAGCAGGAATGCCAAATTATGGCAAATTTCTCAAAGAACTCGTCAGTAACAAACATAAGCTTGAACAAATTTCTTCAGCTTTCCTTAGCGATGAAAGTTCTGCTATCATCCAAAATAAAATTCCACCCAAACTCAGAGACCCCGAAAGTTTCCTTATTCCATGTACTTCCTGCAAAACCTTCTCTTGTAACGCCTTGGCCGATCTTGGCGCTAGCATCAATCTTATGCCATATTCTCTCTATGCTAAATTATCTCTTGAAACTCTCAAACCAGCTAAAATGAGCATAAGATTAGTGGACCGATCTTTCCAATACCCTATTTGAATTGCTAAAAATATGCTAGTCAAAGTTGGTAAATTTAATTTTCTCGTGGATTTCGTTATTCTCGAAATGGATAACAAAGTTCCTCTCATTTTAGGAAGACCTTTCCTACACACCGTATATGCTGTAATTCGCGTAAAACAAAAACAACTCAATCTTAGAGTTGGTTATGAACGAATGATCTTTTCTATCCATTCCGAGATGAAACGTTCATATTTTAATGACGATACATGTTTCAATATTGATGTCATTGATGAAATCTTAGAAGAAGATTTTAATGCTCTACTCGATGAAGCTAGTAAAATCCTTTACTTCATCGAAGGAACTTCCCTCGAAGATAAAATCTTTGCCGAATGTAATGAATTCATAGCCATGAATATCAAAGAAAATACTGAACCTGAAAACAATGAAGAAGAAATACCCTTTCAAAAAATCACATTCGACACTGATTATAAAATCAAGAAATCTCTTGATGAACCTCCTACGGATCTTTAACTCAAACATCTTCCTGATCATTTAGAATATGCATTCTTGGAAGAACCCTCTTTTCTTTTAGTGATCATTTCGTCTCAGCTTTCTAAACAAAACAAAAATAAGTTCATATATGTTCTTAAAAGACACAACAAGCTTTTTCTTAGAAAACAACAGACATTCCTAATATCTTCTTGTCCTTCTGAAAACATAAAATTTAACTTCTAGAAGACAAAAAACCAGTTGTTCAAAAACAAAGAATATTAAATCCAAATATGCAAGAAGTAGTTAAACAAGAAATAGTTTAACTCCTCGATATGGGTATTATATATCTTATCGCTGATAACCCTTAGGTTAGTCTCATCCATTGTGTACCACAAAAGGTGGTATCACAGTAGTCACAAATGAAAAAAATGAACTTGTCCCAACAAGAACCGTTACGAGTTGGCAAGTTTGTATCGACTATCGTAAAGTTAACGAAGCAACCGCGAAAGACCATTTTCCATTGCCATTCATGAATCAAATGTTAGAAAAACTCGCAGAAAATAAATACTTCTGTTTCCTCGATGGTTTTTATAGATATTTTCAAATACCGGTCGATCCTATGGATCAAGAAAAAACAACCTTCACTTGCCCTTTTGGAACATACGCTATAGGCAAATGCCTTTTGGCTTGTGCAATGCCCCCGCTACTTTCCAAAGGTGCATGTTAGCAATCTTTCATGACATGATCGAAGAATCTGTAGAAGTATT
Source organism: Tanacetum coccineum (assembly GCA_026074375.1). Taxonomy (NCBI): domain Eukaryota; kingdom Viridiplantae; phylum Streptophyta; class Magnoliopsida; order Asterales; family Asteraceae; genus Tanacetum; species Tanacetum coccineum. The sequence continues at coordinate 8,559 of BQNB010068426.1, read as the reverse complement.
CAGGGACGACTTCTCCCTCTTTGGAAACTCCTTTGATAATTGTCTTCACAATCTTGATAAAATGCTCAAACGTTGTAAAGATGCAAGTCTTGTCCTAAATTGGGAAATATGTCACTTTATGGGTAAAGAAGAAATTGTTCTTGGACACAAAGTTTTTGGAGCAGGACTTGAAGTTGATAAAGTTAAAATTGACGTAATCTCTAAACTTCCACCCCCACTAATGTGAAAGGCACTAGAAGTTTTTTGGGACATGCCAGATTCTACCGATGTTTCATAAAAGACTTCTAAAAAATTGCCCGTCCTTTAACCAAATTACTTGAAAAAGATACTCCATTCGAATTCGATGATGAATGTCACAAAGCATTCAATTCTTTAAAAGAAATGCTCACATGCACTCCAGTCATCATAAGCCTGAATTGGAATCTTCCATTCGAACTAATGTGTGATGCAAGAGAATTCGCAGTTAGAGTAGTTTTAGGACAAAAAGATGAAAAACACTTTTACCTCATCTATTTTGCAAGTAAAACTCTAAATGCAGCTCAGCAAAATTATACGGTTATAGAAAAAGAACTTATGGCTGTAGTTTTTGCATTTAATAAATTCCGACCATATCTGATGTTATCAAAAACTGTTGTTTACATCGATCACTCAGCTTTTAGGCACCTCTTCAAAAAGCAAGATGCTAAACCACGTCTCATACATTGGATCTTGCTATTGCAAGAATTTGATATAGAAATAAAAGACAAAAAAGGTACCGAAAAAGGTAGTCGCCGATCACTTATCACGAATTGAAAATGATGAGACAAGTGATGACGATGAAATCGACGATAACTTTCTTGGCGAAACCCTTATCGAAATTAGTGCCAAAGAAATACCATGGTTCGCTGACTTTGCAAACTCTTTGGCAGGAGGCATAATTCCTAAAGGAATGACGTGCCAACAGAAAATAAAATTCTTCTCTAACCTTAAAAACTACTTTTTGGAAGAACCTCATCTTTTTAAAGTATTTTCTGACGGTATGATTCGACGCTGTGTCTCGGGACCAGAAACTCATACTATATTAGATCAATGTCACAATGGACCTACCGATGGACATTATGGACCCACCACCACCGCTAAACAAGTCTTAGACTCTAATTTTTACTGGCCAACCATCATAAAAGAAGCTCATACTCTAGTTCGCCTTTGCGACGCATGTCAAAAAACTAAAAATATATCCAAAAGAGATGAAATTCCATTATGAAATGCCCTTAAATAGCATTTAAGTATGCGAAGTTTTTGACATATGGGGTATAAACTTTATGGGACCATTCCCGAAATCGTATAAATTCAAATATATCTTAGTCGCTGTCGACTATGTATCTAAATGGGCCGAAGCTCAAGCTTTACCGACTAACGATGCCAGAGTTGTTATATCATTTCTGCAAAAACTCTAAGTCATTTTGGAATCCAAAAGCTCTCAAAGCGACCAGGAACTCCTTCAGGTAATAAAATAATGGAAAAAACTATGAAAAGATACGGAGTTACTCATCGTTTCTCTACATCCTATCATCCTCAAACAAACGAACAAGTTGAAAATACACATAGAGCCCTAAAAAGAATCCTAGAAAAAACAGTAAAAGATAATCCCGCTGTTTGGTCAAGAAAGTTAGATGATGCCTTGTGGGCCTTCAGTTGCGCCTACAAAACACCTATTGGAACCACACATACAAAACTACTATAGCGGTAAAAAACTGCACTTGGCGTTCAAAATTGAACATCGGCATACTAGGTCACTACAAACTCCTAATCCCGATCTATCGCAGCTAAGTGAGAAAAGAATGTTCAATTACATGATTAGACGATACAGCATACATTAGGCATATGAAAACTCTCATCTATACAAGGCAAGAACCAAAGTCTAGCACGACAGAAAATTTAAAATAAGAAAAGTGTTTAAAAAAGGAAACCAAGTGCTGCTATTCCACTCGAAATATAAACTCAAATAGCCGAAACTTTGATCTCAATGGCTTAGACCATATGTAGTGAAACATCAATATCCATCCGGATATATAGAACTATATGGTAAAGATGGCAAGACATTTATTGTTAACGACCATCGACTTAAGCTTTATCATGAAGAAGATGATTAAAATGACCGAAGGGAAGAACTCACACCCTTATTTCCCAAAGAATGAATCACCGAAATATGAGTCTAGCTAAAGACTCTAAAAATTAAGCGCTTTTTGGGAGGCAGCCCGTGCTTTATCTCATTTCCATTCAAGTGTGGAGGAGACCTTAATATACAAAAAATATTTTCTTTTTTTGTGTTTTGTTTGTTTATAATTTTCAGGTATCCAAGTCCAAAAAAAGAACAACAAGGGAAGATGCTCAAAATTAATGTTCTCTCGCAGCTACACTCACTCATGCCCCGGGAAGTACCATTTTCCCTTAATTTTCCCTATTTTCTATATTTATCAGTTCTCACATTGAGGGCAATGTTCAACTTAAGTGTGGAGGGAGAGCCAAATAGGAAAAATTAAATATATCAATTCCTTTCATGTTTGCCCTGTAATCTGGCCCCGTTTTAACTGATATTTAAAAAAAAAATATATAGCTTTCTTCCAAATTAAAAAATGTATAACACTTAGTAAGGCAAATTCATTCGGATTGACATTATAACTAGCACAAAATACTCCACTAAATTGTCAGGTAAATTATAGCCTTTGATGTATATCTTTTGTATATTTTATGAGTGTGCCAATAATTTAGTAGCTCTAGAACTTGTGCTTGATTATCATTTACTAGACTGCAGTGAGGTTAATTTATAGACAATTTCGCATGATAAGAGGTAAAATAAATCCCCATTTAATCCCGCTATCTGCAGCACTCGCTTTTAGTGCTAAAATCTCCCAAGTATACAATATGCTCCAATGATTAAGTTCTGTACCAGCATTAGTTATCGTATTGTTATCGTTTGGTATTAAAAAAATTAAAAAGAATAATATCAAGAAAATTTAAAATTATATGTGTAATGTTGTTATAAGGCTTTGGTTTGGCACATGATATTATTATGTTTACCATGTTCACCCACATCATATTCCCACATGTTGCCTCATTGAGATTCTGTCTGGTGCTCACGCCCCATCGGTCATGTTTATGTGTCTTGTACAAGCATATGGTAGCTATCTAGATTATGTCTGTGCAAATTGAGTGATCTCACAAAAACAAACCCTATATGAGTGACTTGTGTGAATAAATAAATATATCCCTTTTGTAAGGTGCTTATTGTAACATTTCTCATTTTCATGTCATTGTACGACTCTATTAATGATCATTAT
>BQNB010068425.1:0-33849 GCA_026074375.1 Tanacetum coccineum | reverse complement strand
GAATTCAAGGAGTTTAATTTTCTTCTTAAAGTTGATCCGGAATTATTTACTCGTGATATTGAAAGAACTAAGATTTACGAAGATTAGGAGAACAAATTGAATGATGAACTTGAAGAGCCATGGTCCAAAGATGGAGTACCATATGAAATGTGTGATCATATTTGCGAACCTTTCTGTTTTAAAAATGGGAAAGCTAAATGGCCCACTTGCAATTCAAATGAAGATGGATTCTCTAACAGAGGAGAGTTATCGGGAATGGTTCAGGTTGGTCACATGACATATTTTCAAGACTATGAATGGTACAATGAGTTAGCAGACGACAATTTAAAAGAAGAAGCCCATAATCAAAAAGCCATTTATGAAATTCATAGGGTGATGCAAGTCAAAAGGTAACAAAATTTTTGCGCATAGTTAAAGAGGTCTTTCAAAAATTTCCACGAACTCGATTATAAACTATTGGTAAAGCCTCAAGATTATTGGTGGAAAGTAAACGATCATGAATGCTCTCCATTTTCTAATTGGAAGGATCACATACAAGGACCATACGCAAACTTCATTACTACCTATGATCCTTATCTTGATATAAACAATATATTCGGTATAAATGATAATGCAAGCAACATGAATAATGTTTAGGAGTAATAATGTAAAGAAAGATGCAATTTGTTCAACGATACCGCTCATGATACACCGGTTTGCAAGATTAGAAAATTTGAGATGATCAAGTATTCATTTGGACAAGATGAATAGTATGTTGCTATAAAGGAATGTAAATACGATTATTTGACAAAGACCAATGAAGATGCATGTTGGGGATACCAAGAAATCTTTCCTAGCATGGACGAAGGATGGGTGGTGACAAGAGCTGAGTAATTGAAGCTAAAGAATAAGTCTAACTTAAAGACTAGCTGAAAGAAAAGTGCTTCCTGAGAGACAACCCGCATTTTTTTTATCAAGTCTATCTTTCCAGACATCAATACGGCATATCCGCTCCATACCATACGGTGTATTGAATGTCTGGATTTTATCAGTCCTTTATTTTTCTGCATTTAAAACTTTATTGTCAGTTCTTTCAATACGGTGTATTCATTATATGATACGGCATATTTAGAAGACTGACCCGTATAGATACTTTTAACAGGTCTTTCTATACGGCGTATCTATAGTTTTTGGATACGACTTATCGACTACTTGTATAGTTTTGTTTTTATTTTATTAACCGTAGGATACCCGAGATAGGATTTTGCATGTTTTTCCTATATTTTGCATAGGACCTCGCTGAAAATAAATCGACAACGTTGGTAAAGTATCAATCATCTAGAATCCTATGTGTGTTTTAGTCATGCTGGAATTCAGACGCATTTACAACACACATTCTTGCTCATAAAGTCAACTTGGAGAATCTACTGAGCAAAACATCAAGGGAGTTTCTCGTTCTGATTCTTTTAATTTCCTATTTTTAATGTTTTATCTATACAACGAGGACGTTGTATAATTTTAGTGGGGGATGAGAATTAGAACGTTACTTGTCCTATTTTTCACATTAAAATGCTTAAATTATGCTTACGTTTAATTTTTTTTTAAAGCATACTTTTTGTAAAATTACTGGTTACATAACATGCACACATAACCCTTATTAGATATTGTAAGGATTCAGCCTTATCCATTTCTAAATGTTTACCCAAATTCCACAAAAATATAACTGTGCCGGTGATGTTGTAGACTTTAGAATTTAGCTTGGTCTATCTATTCGAGACCACAATAATAAGTACTATGGATTTAGATGGAGTAACTTGTTTAAATTGGTAAATTTCTAGGATTACACCCAAAAAGCCTATATATATTATGTTATTAACTAACTACACTGGTTAGTTAACCCCCGTATAACCCTTTATTTACTCTCATTTTAAGAGTAAGATACCCTTAGAAAAACTAGTAGAGCCAATCCTTTAGGATAAACACCAACTATTTGTTTCCTTATACCTTTACACCTTAGCCTACCCTGTTAGATTAAGTCCATTTATCAGTTGCTAGTTGCTTAATGTTTTTTCTTGTATCCTGTGTCATTTTCTATCTCTGGTACGGTTGGGAAATTTGCACATTGCAATGTGAATGTAAAAAGTAGTCAAAACTCATGTATTTTTACTACCATCACAATTATTGATACGTTCGAAGAATGAAGAATTATCAAAGAAATTATCTGGAGTTATTATGATTGTGAAGATGGTGAAATTACACCAAGATTCGTATTGTATTGTTTAAAAAAATTCAAAAATTAGGAAATTGCAACAAAAGAGGAGGAAGTTTTATAGTCGGTTCGTTAAAGCTTAAACCGATGATATTATTTGAATGATCGATTGTTCGTTGATAGATGGTTATAAATCGACGATGTAAAGTTTTGTATAAAGTGGTAGATATCGCCACTTGTCTTTGTAAAAGTATGTAAAGTATGGGATGATTGGGAGTTGACCGTTACGGGAACGCCAACTTAGGTTGTTGTTTTTGATCTATGATCAAGACGTTTGCGTATATAGTTGTGTCTTTATCATGGTAACAGTCGGGAAAAAGTATCTAGCAACTTGTACCTTATTTGTTTGGACTTAATCTATTTGTTTGGTAATTTATATTTAACAATAATTATCTCCCTTTACTAATCACTAACCTTTAGGTTTTATTCGAACGAGGATGCGAGCAATCACATATGTCTATTTCGTCGTTACGGTCATGTATGTATGGTTTTGTCCGCCTTGTTGGTTTATTACTTTTTGGTGAAGATTAGAAGATCCATACCCTATATCATTCTACTAGTCCTACTCTTTAGCTTATTCGAGTTAAGGTTGAATGCAGTCATATGTGTTTGTCCCATCGTTATGGGTGTGTATTTATGGTCTTTGTCACCTTTTCTGGAATATTGGTATCGGTAAAGATTAGCAAGAGTGATCAAACCCTTATAAGCCTGTAAAATAAACCCAATTTACATCTATAAACTTGTTACTCTTTAGCTCTAATGTTAGAGATGTGTATCCTTGCCAAGCTTATGATAGAATACTTATCACGACCGAGAATTTGAGTGAATTAGTTGCATGTTACCACATAGATTAGTTGAGTGATTTGAGTGTTTTCATCTTCCTATTTCGTGAGGTGTTTGGTTGTGTACTAGTAATTAATCAAATAAATAATTTACGGAAAATCCTTAGGGATACATATTTATAAACTTCTAAAGGCTACTTGAGGACAAGTAGGATTCAAGTGGGGGGATATTTGATGACACCAAATAACATAACTTTTATAGCATCATTTATCCCATGTATATAACCTATTTTGTATAATTATTGCAAGAATTGTTACTTAATCATTTATATTTGAGATTTGCAGTAATTATGGAGTACTTGGTGAAGATTATCAAAAAGGCACACATTCAGGAGCTTAAACAAAGACATTTAAAGATTACTGTTCTGACATCCTATACGCCGTATCCATCAAGGAAGATACGGCGTATCTGTGCCTGCACTTCACAAGACACCACAAAGATAAAAAGTCCAACACCCATAATCCAGGAGACATCCCCATACTCCGTTTCTTCAATAAAGTAATAAAATATTCTGGAAGATATCGAACGTGGTCCCTACTCCAAGAAACCCCCAATACGTCGTATCTAACTATCTCGATACGCCGTATCAACCAAATTCCAGACAGTATAAATATAAAACCTAAAAATAGGTTTTCGGTGTGCTTGATCATATTTCCGATACCTTAATCAAAAAAGTCGATTTTCAGAAGACAAGAAGAGCAGAAGAGCTCAAGCAAAGCTACTAATTCCATAGGAAACACCTTGTAATCTTCTATACTCTTGTACTCCTTTGATTTTTGGTATCATTTGTTTAACTTGGCTAGTTAATCCCTTGTTTCCTAATTACATTTGTATAGTTAAAAAAGCTAAAAGGGCTAATACCCTTATGTGATTAGCCCTGAGTACGAAGAATTACATGATGGTGTTTGTTTATATCGAATTCTAAAATATATTCTTAAAAGCTTGTTTATGTTTATCAATCATACTTGTTTACGTCCTTTTATATGTGACCTATCATTCAATTGGATCTAGTGATACCGACCAAGTTAGCTAGCTGTCGGGATGGATCTCCATATAGTGATTTATATATCCAGATCAAAAGGACCACAATAAATAGCCCTAAATCTTTACCTTTGGGATATTGAAAAACAATTTTGAAACTATCAGGTGACCTAGGATTCAACAAATAACTAACTGATATCTTTGGTAAAAGACTTGGACAGTGGATTACTAGAATATAAATTGACATTAAGCAGTAAGTGGGTAAAGTCTCTATGAGCTAGGGTTTAATAAGATCACCATTATTAATCACCTAAGATAGATTATAATCAGCAAATAGGATGCTTTATGCCTGATGCGCTTTATTGTGATGAAATTCTACATGTCTAGGTTTTAGGAAGAAGTCCCGCCTAACTCTTGAAATGATATAGAACCTCGAGATAAGCACTCATTCCACTAAATAAACAAACCAACATTTTAATTGGATTAATCATGGTTAATGCAGTTCTCTTAGGTTTGACTAGACCGCTCTTCTATCTTTTGTCTGTTTGCTTGCGTATGTTATTGTGTCTTAAATTGATCTAAGTTACCACAAAACATGTGCCAGTCTCTCAAGCTGAACCCCCCTTTATTCGTTAAAATTGGGACTAACATAGGTTTAACATAGAATAGAATTAACATAGTTTAAATTAACTTAGTTTAGTTAACCAAAATATTGATAAAATAAAAGATTAGTTCTCGCTTTTAGTGGTCGACACCCTACTTACCATGAAGCTCCATCTGATCAGGTACACTGCCTGTTAAAGTGTTGCTTTTGGTAAAGTCGGCAAAATATAAATTTAAAACCTGAAAACATAAATAACACCTGCACGACAACAGAATCAATGGGGCATCGGCTTCATGCAATAAGGGTCCTGGAAATTCAGATGATATTAATCTTGTTTCTCTAAGGAATTTGTTTGCAACTTTGAATGAACAGGAAAAGGTTTTTGAGATTGTGGAAATTTTGAAAGCTAAAAATGCGGATAGTAAATCAGGTGAAAATTTTATTGAAGATAGTAAGAGTGATGTGAAGGATGTATATGACGAAACTGGTATCTTTATGGCTTCTAATCAAAATAAAAATGGAAGTAGAGTGTGAAACAAAAGCTTGTGTGAACGTTAGAATGAGTCATTGGATGATGATTCATATGATGACGATGAGTATAATGCTTATGATCTATCTTAAGAACAAATGGCCTTCTATGACACTTTGGATATCAAGCTTTGTAGGCGAAATAAGTAGTAGGTTATGTTTGGTGTTGTGCCACATGTAATCTACTCGTAGTTATTTCCTTCTTTTATAGAAGTAGTCACAAAAACTGGTATTGGTCACTCCAAAAATGTGTGACGATATACATATGGTCACACGTGTTTTTTTGGGTGTTTGTCACTAAAGATCGCACCACTGTAGGACACATACGGTCACGTTAGGGAGTTCGTGGCTATTTCCATTGAAAAAGAGTAACCAAAACCCGAATATGTTTGAAAAATTAGGCACAAGTTTTGTTGGATTAATCAGTATTAGTGACCGTAAACACTTTATAGTCACACGAATAGTTTTTGAGAGTAACTATTGTTCGTCCTTTGGCCACATAAATATATAATAAATGTGACATTTGTGATGCTTTAGTCACACAACGGGTGTTGTTTTTTTGGAGTTAGTCACATACAATTTAAAAAAAATGGCCAAATGTCTTAATAAGTGTAACCATATGCTTTTTAAAATCAAGTAAATGTGTAATTTATGTGAGTATTGTTCATCAAATGGTCACATGAAATTTAAGTTTGTGTGGCGTTTTGTAATATTTAGTCACACAAAGCATGTTTTTTTTAATTTAGTCACATACAAGATAACCAAAAGTGGCCAAAGAGTTAATAAGTGTGACCATATGTTTTTAAAGTCAAGTAAATGTGTATTTTATGTGACTATTGTTCATCCAATGGCCACATGAATTTTATGTTTGTGTGGCGTTTTGTAATATTTATTCACACAACGAAAAAATATGGAAGTGCGAGGAATCAAACCCAGTGCCTCTCGCATGCAATGCGAGCGCTCTACCATATGAGCTACACTCCTATTTGGTAATTGCCGTCAAGGAAAAAATGCAACCAGGACCTAAACCTAATGTGCAAAGAGAAAGCATAATGATGAACGCATAGTCTTTCATACCTAGTGATTCTCTGTTTCTCAAGGTGAAAATAGACTGACAACAAAGTTTGTACGAAGAAAAAGAATGTACGTTTAACAGTTTCATATATGTACCAAACTGACAGACATCACATAAACCTTTGGACCTGAACTGTGCTTGCAGACAAATTTTGGACCTAAACTAATTTCAACGGATATATAATCTTTATTGTCATGTATGATTGTAGCTTGTAGTATTAGATACAATATGGTAAAGTTTAGACTATTGATCCTGCATATAATATGATTAATCTTTAGCATATAAATACTGATAATTACCTTAGTGTAAATACCTGTCAATGATGACATAACTGAAGTTAGTTACAGAAGCAAAGTGTACTATCACAACATTCTAATTCTAGACTTGATAAAAGAATCTATCTATACATGTAATAAAAAGTAAGCTACAACGTCACATGATTGTCCCTTGGCCCAATGAAAACACTTAAAACGCCAGCAGTATTATTAATACTCTAGCAGTATTAACAATACGCCAGCAGTAATAACTCTGCTAGCAGTACTAACTTCTGCTAGCAGTACTAACTTCTTAAGCCTGGCAGTATTAACTTCTAGTTAGGCTCGTATCACCCAACTGTAGCAATAAAGCCCAAAAAGCAGTAGTAATATACACGAACCATGGCAGCATTAAATCACAACATGCAATACCATTCCTTGTGCCAAACAGTTTTAACTTTTATACTGTTTTAATATTATAACAGTACTAATATACTCGGCAGTATTAACATCCTATTCTTTAAACAATATTAAACGTAGCTTGGCAGCACTAACCTTCAATGCTCGAACAGTAGTAATAACATCCAAGTAATTTTAATGTTTCATTAGCAGCACAAATATTACATTTGGCAGCATTTTTTTAATCTCACAAGGGCTTAATTATCAAAGAATTGAGCCTTAGGGAGTAAACATGTGTACAAGTAACAAAAGCTGATAAACACTTGAGATATTTAAAGAATTATACCTGTTATTCGAAATAGAATTGATATGATAGTCATGTGCATGAGCATACACTCTTCTACATCTTGCAACAAGGTTGGTCTCATTGCTAGTTACTGCAATGTTACCCTTAGGTGTTACACTATTGAGAAAACCAAAGCAAATAACATGAGCTAAAAATACGATCACACTGCTAACCAACATGGGTGCATCAGGCGCACCCAAACGGGTATATTTTTAGAACATCTTGAAAACAAGTCAGTTGCCTCACCTGTTGCTGTGTTAAAATATGTTTACAAAACTAAACTGTTGCAAACTTACAATCAAACAATTTTTAAAGTTATATTGTATACATATTAAATGACTTTGACCCGCTAGACCCATTTGACCCATTTCCTTTTAGTTCTATATTTTAGCTTAAGCCATTTGATTTGGATATACAACATAAACCATATTGAATTTCAGCAAGTAACGACACACATTTGCAGCCATTAAAATACACTAAACGACCCTAAAGTTCAGCAACTAACGACACACATTTGCAGCCATTAACATACACTAAACGAACCCAAATTTCAGAAAGGAATGACACATGTTTGCAGCTAATAACATACGCTAAAAGACCCTAAATTTCAACAAGTAACGACTCACATTTGCTGCCATTAACATACACTAAATGAAACCAAACTTCAGCAAGTAATGACACATGTTTGCAGCCATTAACATATAGCGAAAGACCCGAAATTTTAGCAAGCAACGACACATGTTTGTATTAACTAAAGGAGATATATCTGAGAACAAGCCAGCAAGTTGAACATTTTCACATTATTCCACTATGGGCTTACACTACAAAAACTAACTGATGGTACATTTTTCCAATAGCATACTAGATCTTAAAACTTGTTTTTTTGGTGGCAATAGGGGCGCATACATTACTAGTTTCATAGGTTTATAAGTTATGAAAGACAAATTGGAGAAAATAAGTTCAATGGCTGCAAATTTTACCACAAGAATTGCTTATCTCTACTTTCTTTCCTAACTTGATGAACGACAATCATACCTGTTCTGGTGATATTATCTCAGCCTTGTGTCTTAATTTATGGTGGTATTAGTGTTGTCACTCTTAAAAAAATATAAAAGATAGTACTAAAATTAAATAAGTTTAAGTCTTTTTGTAATGGCTTCGTAATGTATTATAAATGGTCTTTGTGTTGGTTATTTGTTGTGATGCTTACCGACCAATAGAAATTCAATGCAAGAGCCACCCACCACCCACCATAATCCAAATTGTAGATATTCAACAAGCTCTTCAACATGCTGCAAAAACAGGTGAAGCATATACAATCATTTAAAATTTGCACAAGAAACATCCAACTAAATGTTTGTTGCCATTAACACACAAATGACCCTAAATTTTAGCAAGAAATGACACACGTTTGCAGCCCCATAAACTACTTAAATGACACTAAATTTCAGCAAATAACGACACATATTTGCAGCCATTAAAATGCACTAAATGACCCTAAAGTTCAGCAAGTAACGACACGTTGTTTGCAGCCAATAACATACACTAAACGACCCTGAATATTTAAAAAGTACGACATTAAATTTGCCGACAATTAATAATAACCTAAAACGACCCTAAAGTTCAGCAAGTAACGACACACATTTGCAGCCATTAACATACAGTAAAATGTCCTAAATTTTAGGACAAGAAGATACATGGTTTGCAGCTAATAACATAAACTAAACAAATTGACCCTAAAATTTACACGCGAGGTAACGAATCCACATTTGCTGCCATTAACATACCTAAAAGCAACCAAACTCAGCATAGTAACGACACCGTTTACGGCCCCATTAAAATATACCAAAGGACCCTAAAAATTTTAGCAAGCAATGAACATTTTTGTTACCATTAAAAATACACCAAATTGACCTTAAAATTTCGCAAGAAATGACAAAGTTTGCAGCAATAACATACACTAAATGACACCAAGTTTACAGCACAATAGCAAGAAATGACACAAGTGTGTAGTTGCCCTTTCAATAGCAGTTTGTTCTGCTTCCTCTTAGTTTCAGCAAATGCCCATTCACAACCTTCAGGTATACATTAGATACATGAAGGGGGGGGGGGGGGGTGTGGGGGGGGGGGGAGGGAAGATAAATATATAGATAGTATCTAGGTTATCATTAACGACAGTCAAATACTACACAGTTTCTCCATTGTTTTCTCCTTTTCGCAACAACTATTTCCTCTATTTAACCCTGATATACATAAAAACAGACTTTAAATACACCATCTTCATATGAATTAAGCAATGAGTATCTATGTGGATATATATTTTCAAATTATAATCCTCTAATATTTATGAGATACACCTCAGTTACTAATGGCAGTTACACTAATTTTCATGAACCCAAGCTCTCATCCTGTGTGATACCAATAACAGAATATCAAGCAAGTCTTTTAGATATTGTATTAAAAATTAGACGACTAACAGATCTAAACTTGAAAGAATGGATGCACATAAACATAAACCATAACTTGTAGCTAAACATATAAAATTAACAATAAATACCCTAACTTTTAGTTAGATCCCTAATATACATACAAACTTAATCACATAAATTCCAAACTGAACCTTAATTACATACAACTGATAAGCCTAAACTTGAACAGAAATATAAAAAATTAGCAAAAGCATTACCAGTGTGAGATCATATGAACAAGGCCAACATAGATTCTATATGCAATCGATCTATAAAACATCATTAGCTGTGGCACAAGATCTGTTAAAAATTAGACCAACAACCCCGTAAATAAAGCATCATCAGTTGGAGTGTTATGATTAAATGGATGTTAGAGAAAGATTATGTACCTGATTGTTGGAGATTTTTGAACTCAAGCCGTCAATCGAAAACATGTAAGAAGTGATATAGAGTTTATGTTTATGTGGTGTAGGTGAAATGAAAGAAAAAATCAAAAAATCCCCAAAGTGAAAAAAAAAGTTGGGGGGAAACAATCCCGCTCAAAAGGAGGAAAATGGAAATGAACTGTTTTTTTTGATCTGTGAGAATGTGTTGGAGGGAGGTTTTGATTTTGGGGAAAATTAAAGCGGGACCATATGTACTGAATTTTTGCTACACTTAAATAACGTGTGACAAAAATTTTAGTGTGACCATATATGATATTTGGTCACACTGTTCAAGTGTGTGACATATATTTGTCGCTTTTAAATGTATATTATGACTATTGCTTCAATCTACTTTTTTTTTTTCCAGTTGTCACACTTTTCAAATCATATGTGGCTAAATATTTCAGCAATAAAATAGTAGTCACTTTTAAATAATGTGTGACAAACTTGACTATATGATTTAGCCACATACACAATTACTTCATGTGACCATATATGGATTTTGGTCACACTGTTCAATTGTGTGACATATATTTGTCACATATGTATATATATAGTGTGACTAATGTTTCAAACTTATTTGTATCTGTCACACGTCTCAAATTATAAATGACTAAATAATGAACAAAAAATTACCAGTTACCTCTAGTCACATAAATATTCAAATGTGTGACAATGAAATTCCAAAATGGTCACACAAAATGAATTCAAGTGTGGCTGTTTAATTTATTCTGGTATATTTAGTCACATAAATATCAGACTATGTGGCCGTTCAAAAAACAGCATGTGTGACGAAATCCCAGATTTATACTAGTGTAACAGAATATCACCTTTGTCCCTTTTGATAAATAAAGTCTTATCTATCTTTCCTCTCTGAAACTCATTGTCCAACAAATAAGTTGACAAGGTTTCATACCAAGCTCTGGGAGCTTGATGCAAACCATAGAGAGCCTTTTCTACCTTGTAAACTCTGTCAGGGAAGTATGGATCTTCAAATCCTGGTGGTTGACAAACATAAACTTCCTCTTCAATTTTCCATACAAAAAAGCACTCTTGACATCCATCTGATACACCATAAAGTCTTTAAATAAGGCATAGGCTAAGAATTGCCTAATTGCTTCAATTCTAGCAACAGGAGCAAAAACCTCATCATAATCAATTCCTTCCTCTTGTGTGTATCCTTGTGTAACTAATCTTGCTTTATTCTTAATCACAATGCCTTTTTCATCTTTCTTGTTTTTGTACACCCATTTAGTACCAATAGCCCTTTTTCTATTAGGTAAATCCACCAAGGTCCAAACCTATTGTAACTTGAACTGCAGAAGCTCCTCTTGCATAGCTTCTATCCAGATTGGATCTTTTAATGCTTGAATTACCTTCTTGGGCTCTTCTTGTGATAAGAAACATGCAAACAGACAATTCTGAAAGTCTTTATGATTGCTCCTCTGGTGCACTGAACTAAACATAGCTTGTTCTGTCACACTTTTTGTCATCCTTCTAGTTTGAGGTGCTGAATATATGTCTCTAATGATTTGTTCAACTGGATGATCCTTGTGAATTCTGGTAGTTGGAATAAGACTGACAGGGGTATGTGTATCCAAATTATTTATGTCATCCTCTGCACCAACATCTTCATCATCATATGAATAAACAATATCTTTCAATTCAGGCATATTTAGATCATCATCACATCTATAGACTATATTTTCATCAACAACATTATCCTCTATGCCAACAGTATTAACAGTTGGACTAACCGTATTAATAGTGTTAGTGTTGTTAACACTAGCATCCTTTTCTTGATTAACTTTTTGCTCCTCTGTACTTGGAACCTTACTATCTTCATTCCCTGGATCTTCGGCATCCTTCTTTTCCTCCTCCCCTAATGGTTTTAATCCAGCATTAGGAGAATCCTTTGAACTAGAAGAGAATGGTGGATCTTGAATGGATAATGGTAGCAGTATGTAATCTTTGCCAGGTATTGTCTCCATTCTAGCTTTACATGCATTATCACATGCTTTTGTACTTGCATTACCATTAGATTGATTCCCTGCAAGAACGGGCTTATAGTTCATAGAATTTGTTAGTGCATCTATATCAAAAAGTCAATTTGGTTCACTTCCTGCAATATTTGGTGTATCCTCACTAAACTTAACATGCAAGTTTTCTTCTACTATCCTAGTTCTACTGTTGAATACTCTAAATGCTTTGCTATTGGTAGAGTATCCTACAAAGAATTCTTTATCAGCCTTTCCATCAAATTTACCTAGGTGATCTATGGTATTAAGGATTGTAATAGGACACCCAAATGGTCTCATGAAATTTAAGGTAGGTTTTCTACCTAGAAAAAGTTCATAAAGGGTCTTGTTGTGAGGCTTGATAACTAACACCCTGTTCTAGACATAACAAGCAGTATTAACTACTTCAGCTCAGAAAGTTGTTGGCAATTTTGAATCAGCTAGCATAGTCCTAGCAGCCTCTATTAGTGTCCTATTTTTCCTTTCTACAACTCCATTTTGTTGTGGAGTCCTAGCAACACTAAATTCCCTCTTAATACCCTTCATTTCACAGAACTGATTCATGACCCTATTCTTGAATTCAGTCACATTGTCACATCTAATCACTTTCACCTCTTGTGTCTTATTTGTATACTATACTAAAGCACGCATTTAGCTTAACAGACAACCCAAATGGGTCTCATGAAGCTCAAAGCAGGTTTTCTACCTAGAAAAAGTTCATTAAGGGGCCTTGGTTTTGAGGCTCAGATAACGTTCACACACCTATTTCTGCGGACCATAACCACAGCTGCAAGGTATATTACACACTGTCTTAGCACTTCTCTAAATATAAACTCTTGTTGGTGCCAAATTTGTAGCGCGTCTCTGCGCACACGCATAGAGAGTCCTTACAGCCTCAGCCTCTATTAGTGTCCATTATTTTTCCTTTATTCCAGCTACCTCGCATATCTTATCACTGTTGAATGGAGTCCTATAAGGCGAGAAAGACTCAACAATACTCACACTCTTCTTTTCCTAAGACCCCTTCATTTTATCACTGAACTGATTTACACAATCTACGCATTTAGATCTTAGAATCTCACAATGTTATCACCGCGTATGTCACATCTATGCGACACCTTTTTCAACCCTAAGGTCTATTAATTTTCTATATGCCTGTTAGCCTCATGGTAGTTTAAGATTTTACACCAGCATTTTATCCTTAGTGGGCTAAAAAAGAAACCCACTAAACCTACTAAAAAACACGAGTCCACACTCGTGTCAACACAACTAGCAGTGTTACGCGGTTCTTCTGCCTTTCATGTAAACCTTTACAAAACGATGTACGGGCGCCCAACGCTCATAACTCCAATACGCAACATTTGAGTGACGATTGGCTGACACGAAACTGACTATTTTGGTCTTACAAGAAGCACTGTGTTGCTTTGCGCTTCTGATAAGCAACAACTCAAAGAGTTTCGCGATTTATTCTTTCAAAAAGTTTGAAGGTAAACCCTCATCATCTAAATGGTTTCCCAGAGTACCACACATATTCATGACACACAATTCAATATTATGTCACTCTATCTATATATGCAGCGATCACGTCCTCATGCTGACCTTCCGTATGCCAAAGATTTAGATTCATCTAGGGTGGCTGTACACTTTTTTTTATTATCACACAACAGCGCAATACAGCGTAGACAGTACACATCATCCTTGTCAGGGACTCCATCACTCTCTTCAGTTAAGAAGTCACTCACTGCATCTAGCAATATGACACTTCTTAGAGAACTCTCCTTATTACTAGACAAGACTATGTCACACTACTACATATCACACAAGTGACTTCATCTCGGTTAACATCTAATAGTTTGGGACACGTACAAACTCAGTATAAACACCATTTAGTATCAGTAAAAAGACACTATTCTTCTGTACACATTTTGAGGACACTGAAGAGGTTAAACTTTAGTTCCTTTACAAAAGAGATAGCTCAGAGTACACCTTATTCTCAACACACTACTTCTCTATCTAACCTCTGTTTTCTTTTTTACCTTCCCAGTAATTTTCCCTCCTTTACAGATCCAAACATGTGATCTCTAATCAGCAAGTCTCTACACGAAAATTCCGTCTCTCCATCAATTACCTTACATAAGTCATGATCTACAAGCGAAGCGATATCTGTATCCTATTATGTGACCAGAGAGCCCTTCAAGGCTCTCTTTAGGATCAATCACAATTCTTTTACTCCTTTCACACACAACATCTTTTAAGTATTGGGATAGCGTCCCCGCAATCATATATACTGGATTTTGATGCTAGAAAGTTGAGAACTACAAACTTAGTTTCTTCTGGGACCCAAGCCCCCCCCTATTCTAATTTGTGACTTTATTGGGAATCCTTATCCTCTGCATCAATATATAGCCTATTGATATCTTACTCATACATGAACACAACACTTCTATCTCGATCTGCATCTTCTGCGCTTATTCATCTCTAGAGACAATTGACACAGTAGTATTCCCAGCAAAAATATTTTTACTGTGTCTCTTTCTTATCGACGCACTAAACTCCATCCAATTGAGATCAAATATTCTGTAGCAGCTACTCATATTAGTACTCTCAGTCATTTTCCCTTTGTATTAGAGCACACATATAAACTCACACACAATCATCGAACTAAACCTCGCACCTTTGATATGGCCGTACCGCAGTCTTCATATTAAACACTTGTTCCCTTAACAGTATTAACCTTTTTAGTGAAATTACTGTTATTAGCTGCTGTTATTTTGTTAAAAGGCCTTCTATAAAGCGGCTTCAAAAGATATTGCAATATACTAATAAATCTCCTATACTCACATGGTTCCTGCATTATTTAGATGCTTCGGTTACTCTAAAAATGTGTTGGAATCGTCACATTAACTAGCAAGCTTGTGATAGCTAACTATATTAAACTGAACTTCAGCAGACAGACACCTTGCGAGCGACGCTACACAAGAACATAGGCGAACCTTTTCACTCTGCAGACAGGCACACACAAATCAAGATTCTACTCTATCTTATATGAGCAAAGAACGCGGGGCGAGAATTAATTTCACGAAAACTCATATCTCACATGTCAGTCTGATTCATCTTCCCTCTCTCTTGAACATTGGTCCAAACCGACCTTCATATCGCACACAACGAGCTTCTCTATACACCTACTTACTTTCTAACCATTATTCAACATCCTTTTCTTTCTCTCTCCCAGAATTAGGATACGAATAATAGATTACACCTCAAAACATCTCTCATTGAGCGACGTGCGAGAAGAGTGCACAAATACTCTCAAAACACTGAGACACTGCCCACAGAATTGTATTGTATCGTCACAGCATCTCTACTCTATGAGTACTTTCTTCCTTGTTTACATCTTATCACCTTCTCGCGGAGACACCTTGTCACAGACTGACTCCTACGACTGAGGACGTACAAAACTGCATGACTCATAATCTGCTTAGGAGCATTATGCCACTACCATCTTGACCACAACATAGTCTGCTCGATATCATATTTGATTAGGTTACAAAAGCAACTAGCGCCGCAAGATACTAGTAACACATGACAACTTCTCTTCCCATCTTATTGCGCATAACTTAAACGCTCAAGTCTGTTGGAGTCACCGGTTAACACATATTTACAGAACACCGCATAACCCACTACACAACGTCAATTGAGTGGGCCTCTTGATTTTAGTCATCTCTCTAACGTAGTACTGATGGTGTCTCACCTAAAGCCTCTTCAATATTCGCAGTTATATAGGCTACATATAACTACTTAAGAATATGACACTCTCCTTCACACCATCTCATGAGAGCAAATTCACATTAACAACACAAAGCATCGCACAAAGAGGAACACATAGAACTACTAAATATCTCAAGCATCTGAGGTAGCAACAAAAAACACTCGGGCATTAAGGGACAGGGTGGGACAGCATATTCACTTTTCTTGTTTTACACTTCCATCTCGAGTTATCATCATGGAATGTCTAGGAGAGAGTTGTACTTAGCATTTTGAGGAATTTTCACTAAATTTAACATGTCTCACACGGAGTAAGTTGAGGTAACCACCTTATTTATTCAATACAACTTAGCCTTATACAAGCTAAGCAAGATCTATTCTATTGGGATCAACAAGTGGTATCAGAGCTTGTGAGAAGCTTTGAATAAGAAGAAACTTTACTACACACAAGATCTACTTTTTCAAGAAGCAATGGACTCTCAATCTACTCAAACCATCAAGCTACCCATACTCCAACCTGGTGAGTATGATCTCTGGAAGATGAGGATGGAGCAGTACCTACAGTGCATTGATTACACTCTATGGGAGATCATAGAAAATGGTAATGCACCCATAGTAACAAAAACTGTTGATGGTAAGGAGACTGTTATCCCTCCTACAAGTGTTGAAGAGAAGGCACAAAGAAGGGCAGAGTTGAAGGCAAGAAGCACTTTGTTGATGGCCTTACCTAATGAGCATCAATTAAAGTTCAACTCATACAAGGATGCTAAGACACTGATGCAGGCTATTGAGAACAGATTTGGAGGTAATACTGCTACAAAGAAAACTCAGAAAAATCTTCTGAAGCAGCAGTATGAAAACTTTGCTGCATCCAGCACAGAAGTGATTGAGCAAACCTATGAAAGGCTTCAAAAGCTAATTAGTCAACTGGAGATGCATGGTGAAGTCATCCCTCAAGAAGACATCAATCAGAAGTTCTTGAGAAGTTTGTCACAAGAATGGACTATGCATACTATTGTGTGGAGGAACAAACCAGAAATTGAGACATTGAGTTTGGATGACCTCTTTAACAACCTGAAGGCTTATGAATCAGAGGTCAAGGGGACATCTAGCTCAACCACAAACTCACACAATGTAGCCTTTCTGTCCTCAAGCAGCACTAACAGTGCAACTAGAGCAGTTAATACTACTCAGGGTGTTAATACTGCTAGCACTCAGGGTGCTGCTGATAGCTCAACAACTGTTGAAAATTTGAGTGATGCTGTGATTTATTCCTTCTTTGCTAGCCAACCAAGTACTCCACAGCTTGATAATGAAGATCTACAACAAATCAATCCTGATGATCTAGAAGAGATGGACTTAAGGTGGAACATTGCTATGCTGACTATGAGGGCAAGAAGATTCCTGAAGAATACTGGAAGGAAGCTGGATATGGCCAACAAAGAAAGAATTAGGTTTGACAAGTCCAAGGTGGAGTGTTTCAACTGCCACAAGAGAGGACACTTTGCAAGGGAGTGCAGGACACCCAGGAATCAAGACAACAGGAACAGGGAGCCTACCAGAAGGACTGTGCCAGTTGAGGAAACTACTTCAAATGCCCTAGTATCTTAGTGTGATGGCTTTGGCTATGATTGGAGTGACCAAGCAGAAGAAGGTCCACTATCAATTTTCTATCAAAACGGCTTATTCTTTAACAGTTCAATTCTTCTTACAAACTGTGAGGTACTAATTGACTCAAAGGGTTGTTCATCTTGTTTAGAATGTGTAAAGATCTAAAAAGTACAAAATGTACAATTAGTTATAGACTTAAGACAACTAGGATTGTGTTGGTCTCTTATTAAAACCGGTTTAGAATCTGTATAGCTAGACTGTTAGTTTTAAGAAAATTGCGGTCTATGTTTGAGGAAAGTATAAATGCTCTACTAAAACATTGATATTATGTAAGAGATTTAGATATTACAGAGGTTAAAAGGAAGTTAGAGTTGGCTGCAAAAGAAAAAGATGAGGTTCAACTTACAATATAAAAATTTGAAAATTCATCAAAAAACCTAAGTAAACTTCTAGACAGACAGATAATGGATAAGTATAAAATAGGATTAGGGTATATTGACTTTCTACCCTCCCTATAACTGGGAATTTTTGCACCAAATAATGATTTAGTTTATCCTAGTTCTAGTTGATTTTGTATATGTGAAAGAGTCTATTGAGATGAGTCTGTATTGAAAAGCCTCTGTTAGAGACTAATGATACCTGAGATTATTGGAGAAAATTTAAAGCCCAATTATTGAGGATTGGGTATCTGATAGTGATGAAGAAAATGTGCCTAAGGTTAAAACAGTTGAGATGTTTAATAAACCTAGTTTTGCAAAGATAAACTTTGTTAAGTCTACTGAGCAAGTAAAATCTTCTAGGAAAACATTAGTTGATAAAAATAGGCAAAACACACCTAGTCCTTGAGGGAGCAAGTAGAACCAACAGATGTCTCAAAAATTAGGGAGTGATTTTAAGATGTTCAACAAAGCTTGTCATGTATGTGGTAGTTTTGATCATTTGAAGAATGATTGCAATAAATGGTATAATAATGAAAAGATTTACTAAAACCAGTTTTGGCAATGTTCAAAGGGTGAACAACAGAATTTCTTAATTAACTCACCCATCCAAAAAGACCTTGGTTCCAGAAACAGTCTTACTAGGTCTGACTCAATTTCACTTAATACTGTAGACCAGTTAATCCTATTCAATCAAGTAACGGCAGTGAATAATGCAGGCGCATGAAAAATGTTTTTAATAATGCTTAATTCTTCTGCTAGAAGGCTTTGAACAAAATAACAGCAGTATTAATATAATTTCATTTAAAGGTTTATACTGTTAAGGGAAACAAGGGTTAATATAGTAGGCCAAAAAAGCAGTTTCTTGTGTTGTTAAGCGTAAAATAAGGGAACTGTTGTTAAAAGCCTAAGCATGTTGGGTTTAGAGGACAAAGCATAAAAGTTTTAGACCATGGTCTTCAGAAATAATGTGGCATTGTAAACACCCCAAAAAACGTGTCGCTGCGGAATATGTATCTGGAGGGGTTACTTCATAATACACTTCGCTAGATACAAGGGAGATCGACCTCTAAATGTGTCGATTGAATGTAATCTTGTTGTTTTCTTGAAATTGATATTAAAACATTTGTCCATAATTGCAATCACAATGAAAAGCTTGAAAACAAATCCCAACGAGATTTGTCATCTGAATATAAGTAGAAATCCATAATGAATCTTGTAATATTTTAGACTCCAGTTTCACATCAGTAGCCAAGAATCTAAATTCACTGAGAAAAACATGCTTAAAGTGTCTACCATTAAAGTTGGGTGTACATTAGGTTTTTGTAATTACAAATGTTGAACCAAAGTTCTGTAAAGTATGTATGACCATTTCAAACCTGGTATGTTTCCCAAAATGTATGTATGGATGTCATAATTCAAAGAGTTGTAAAATATGCATGACCATTTCAATCCCCAAATAGTCACAAAAATGAATTTATAAGTACTGAACGCTTGAACCACCAATGTTAATGCATGTATGATATTTATATATATAACACAAAGTGTTTAAAGTAATGTATTGCCACTTTATTCACAGGCACTAGTAAATATTTCCATGTGTATAAAAACAATGATTACAGATTTACTCTAAGCTCCATGAAATGATGCGCAAAAGAAAATTAATGGCAATGTGTAAACCGGAGGTCCCCACATGGACACCCTCAAGCAATGCAATTACTTTACATGTGCCTTACACCGGATGCCCCCTCCTGGAACACCATCAGAATTGATTTACTTTATGTGTGCCTACAAGGATGCCCCACCTGGACACCTCGCATTGAAATTACTTTCGTAAAATACTTCATGGTGAATATGTAATCATAAAATTTTAGTATGTGTTTATCGTTCAAAAACTAAACCAAGTTATTGTATCTCCTCGCAGATGTATAAATCGAGTACTATAATCGTGTAATCAACCATGTAATTGCATTTGTAAACAAGCCTTTTTCCACCCCTAAATATATGTAAAACGAGTAAAACATGGGGCTATAAACTCACATTGATGTTGTAGCACGATTTGCAGAACTGTACATATTAATCACAACACAAAGGAAAAACCAGAATGGCTCGGACCAGAAGTTGCTGTTTATTCTTTCAACGGCTAATCCCCTTACATCTAGAGTGATGCATTTGGGTTTCCCGATGGTCATGGTTACTTCAACCGCGGACACGTTGTTAACAGGATTTTGGTTTTCCAAGTTGTATGAGTTTGGTGGTTGGTTAAATGAATAAATTGAAAGATAACGCAAAGTATGTAATATATCCCCGTATATATTACTTATGCAAAATGAACAAGTATATAATTTGTATCGTGAATTATATAATAAAGACAAACAATCCAAAGATTAATATGAAATGTATAATACTTTGCAAGTATTATATAAGAAGTGTGAGTAAATAATTAAACCAATTAGTTTGACCCTTTTTTTGAAAATCACCACTTAATTAAATAAAAGTCCTTGCATTAAGTTATCGTACGTTTTAAGTTACTAATTAAGTTAGACGATGGTCTATAAAGCTTATACAAACACATATTATGTTATCTTTATAAGCTGACAATTTATAAAATATAAATTAATTTTTTATAACATTTATATTTGTTTCTCGACGGGCGTGTCTAAAATAGTGGTCTCATTGTAAAAGTATATTTTCGGTCGTTGGTCGGGATATTGTATATTACAAACGTTTTATAGCTTTAAGTTTAACTTAGTCCCTGTTATCGGTTTCTAAAATAATAGAAGCTTTAGTGAATCGTTACTAAATATAGAAATTTATATAAATTTCGCCATGACTTTTCCGTTTATAAAACGATCCCAAGTCGAAAGACTTTGTTTCAAATCAACCTTTCCAAATCAATTTAATAGAAAACATCTAAGTAAATTTCAAGTGTATTTATTTGTTATTGTCATTGTTTCCATATTATAAGTCCGTTACGGGTCTAATATAATATATCTGAAAATAATAACTAATCACAATATTTGACCAATTATCCACCATTATATCGGTTTTAATATTTTAAATACTTATATGTATATTTATTTGTTATAAATCTTACACACAAATTAAGTTTGTTTCTGCTCACCCAAACGCGCCTATTTGGTGAAACTGCTAACACAAACGGCCCTATTACGGTTTTCCTGCTAACACAAAACCCCTATACGGTTTCTGCTAACCAAACACCCATATACGGTTTCATGCCAATCCAAACACCCTTTACGGTTTTCCCGCATTCCAAAACACCACCTTTGACGAATTGTTTAACATAATCGCAACGTGTGGTTATATGCTTAACCAGACGCACCCTTATGCTCTTTTTACCGTTAAACAAACGCACCCTTTGTGTTTCTTCTTACCCAAACACGGCCCGTTTGGTGTTTAGTCCAACCAATCACACCATTTGTTGGTTGATATCATCCAAACGCACCCTAATCTATTATTTAACCATCGGCACCCTAATATATAAAATCACATCGCACCCTAATCATTTTTAGAATAGCAAAGCACCCTTATTGTTGTTTTGATCAAACCACAAAACGCCAACCTTTAGGGTATGTTTTCAAACCATAGACCCCATTTGGTGCTTCTTTAAAACCAAACGCAGCCCTTGCTGCTGCCATAAAACCCAACGCACCCTATTTGGGTGGCTGCCACCCAAACCCACCCTATGGTGGTGGCTGACCCGAACCCAATGCACCCTTTTTGGGCTTATTTTACAAAACGAATCGCATCTAGTCGGTGTTAACGAAAAACCAAAACTGTTCCCTTACGTGGTGGTGTTTTTTTCATGCAACGCACCCTTGTGGTGGTGGCAGCCAACCAACGCACCCTATAGTGCTAATATAATAAGCAAACGGACCCTTGTTGGTGTTGACATTAAACACAAACGCACCCTTGGCTATTTACCAAAAACAAACGCACCCTTTTTGGTGTTGAGACAACACCAAACGCACCCTTACGTGGTGACTGAGATGATGATGTTGATGGTGGGGGTGTGGCCATCGCGGGACTGCAGCCGAAGAGAGAGGGGGCGGCGGCTGAGTGGTGGTGGAGGGGTGGAGGCGCAAGTGGGGGCAAGTGGCATAGGGGATCGGGTAGATCGGGTAATGAGAACCACTTTTGGTTTTGGTCGGAACACTCGCCGGAAAAGTTTTCCTGCTGCGGCGAACGGCGGCGGCGGCCGGCGGCTGCCAGTGGCTGCCAGAAATATATAAGAGAGAGAGAGGGTCATGTGTGTGTGTTTTTATAAGATAAAATGAAAAAAATGTATAAAACTTTTTATATATATTAAGAGTTTTAATGCAAGGTGGCAAGTTCAAATAGATGGGGGGGGGTCATTGTGTATGTTTAATTATAGTGTTTGATAAAAGAGCGGTTGGACTTCGTTTGAGCAACTTAACGGTTGATTCAAGCACAAAACTTGCGCCATTGTTTTCCGAATCATTTTCCTCATTGAAACGAGTATTTATTGATAGTATTCTTAAAATATGTTTATAAACTTTTATAAATTAATTGTTATTCATTTGGAAACCGGTTATGTATTGTCGAAAGTAAAAACAAAAATAAAATTTTAACCCGAATATTTGCGTTATCAACAAACGTTTTTAATAAAATGATGACTAATTTATTAAATATTTTTATTTAATAAAAAGTGTTAATTAAATATAATTTAATTATTTTCTTGTTTCTAAATCTTGCCCCCCCCCGAGGGGAATTTCAGTCACCTTCTTGACTGTTCTTTCAGGTCCGGTCCAAAAATAAAGTTGTCCAGAAGTTGTTTTACATCAAATTGCTTTAGAGTCCGAATAATGAAAACGTGATTTAGCTGCTCGTTTTTGATAAATCAACTTAGGAATAACATATATCCCCTTTAAATATGTTCTGAAAAATAACCGGTTACGCGGTAATCGCTTTTATGTGACATAAAAGACCAAAAGTCAAAAGGTCAATTCTGTACCTGAAAGTCAAGGTTAAAATAGTCTTTAAAATTCTGATAATTGCTCGGATGTTAAACATCAATAATACTTTAAAAGATTGGAATATATTGATGCACAAGGCTGATCATAGTCAAATAATTGGCTTGGGTCCCCAAAGGAAACTAATTTTCTACCATCTGTGCAGGCAATCATAGCAAAGATTGAAGAATAAAGAGGTGGAGAGGGGGGAGGATTGACAGTGGATGCTCTAGGCACATAATGTTAGGAAATAGATCATATTTACAGATATAAAGAAATTGATGCAGGATTTGTTGTTGGAGGTAATTCCAAAGGAGGATAAGTTGGAAGGTAAAATAAAAAATAGTAAATTAGATTGAATTGGGGTATTTTGTAAAGGAACTAAAGTTTAACATCTTCAGTTGATCACAAAATTATGTGACAAGAAGATAGTGTTCTTTTTACTAATACTGGAATGTGGCTGTTATGTCTCAGACTTTAAGTTAACTGAGTGAAAGTCAGTTTTATAAAGTTCTAGAAAGGATACATGTCAGTGTGACTTAATGTATGTTGTTCCTCAAGGAGGTCTCACTTTCTTTTGACAAAAGAACACCAATGAATTAATCTTTCGCATAGGAGGCTTGGACATGTTAAATTTTAAAACATGAATAACTGGTTAGGGAAACCTTGTAAGAGGGTTTACCTTTCAAAACTTTTCGAAATTAATCAAAACTGTGTTGCTTTTCTGAAGGGAAAGCAACACAGAGAGCTTCTTGTAAGACAAAACAGTCAGTACAATCAGCAACCATTACAAATGTTGCACATGGATTTGTTTGGCCAACATTTGTAAAGAGTTTATGAAAAGATGTACTGCCTAGTTGTCACAAATGATTTTAGTAGGATTTAGTTTAGGGTTTTCGTTTTAACCACTATGGAATGAAACTAGTGAAATCTTAAAACATTCATAACAAGCATAGAAAAATCTAATAGACCTTATTAGGCGGGTAGTGAAAGCTGTTTTAGATGTGACAATGGAACTGATTCAAGGAATAGGGTCATGAATCAGTTCTTGAAATAAAGGTATTATGAGGGAATTTGTGTTGCTAGGGGACTCCACACAATATTGGAGTGGCAGAAAGGAAAAATATGACCACTATTGAGGTGTGAACTATGCTAGCTGATTCAATATTGCACATACAAACTTTCTGGGCTGAAGCAGTTAATACTGCTTGTTTTGTCCAAAAATAGTGTGTTAGTTTATCAGCCTCACAACAAGATCCCTTATAAAACTTATTTCTAGCGTAGAAAAACTGCCTTACGCTTCAATACGGACCATTGGGTGTCCAGTTCAATCCTTAATACCATAGATCACATAGGTAAATTTGATGGAAAGGCTGATGAATGGTTCTTTGTAGGATACTCTACCAATAGCAAAGCATTCAGAGTATTCAACAGAAGAACTAGGATAGTAGAAGAGAACTTGCATGTACAATTTAGTGAAAATACATCTAATGTTGCAAGAAGTGGACCTAATTGGCTTTTTGATATAATGCATAACAATTCTCTATGAACTATAAGCCAGTTGTTGCAGGGAATCAGTCTAATGGTAATGCAGGTATAAAAGCATGTGATGATGCAAGTAAAACTAGAATGGAGACAGTACCTGACAAAGATTACATTTTGCTACGCGTTAGCGTGACGCGTTTTTACTTGGGATATTTTGTTATCAGTTTACTCACTCAAGGTGAGTTCATAGCCCCATGTTTTACAATTATTAAATTACAAGTTTTTGGGGTGAGAAACATATGCATGTTTTACAAATTGGACGCAAGTGTACATTTTATCATGATTACGTTTTGCCTAAGTAGCGATAACCCACTATGCCCATGAATCATGAACTGTCAATTACTGGAATGTGAGCGCGAATGATTATAGATAGATCTATTTGGGATTGACCTCCCCGTTCGGGTGACTAGCTATCACTGGAAACGAACGTATATCATGTCGGATACTAGATGTTACGGGTTGAACATCATCACGGGCAATGTAGGCAATATTTATATATTGTATTCAATTATGTCGAGCTTCGGTGTCATGAGCTTAGGAAAACGTAATTACATTATGTGATGTCTGCATCTGTTGCATTATCACTGGGAAAGTCTTACGGTCCTGCATATATATTTACATAAACCTATGAAATTCACCAACTTTATGTTGACGTTTTTAAATGCAATGTTTTTCAGGTCATTAAGCACGAGGTGCGAAGGATACATTGGTGGTTATATTGTAACACATACTTTATTAAATCCAATGTATCAGTTTTAAACGAATTTTTGGTCGTTCTTATATTATCTTGTGTTGTTGATCTGAGAAGTAACACGCCCCGGACCCTTATTCCGCTGCGACCCAATTTGGGGGTGTTACAGCTCTTCAATTCGGTTCCTTTTTCTATCCTTTTTCAATTAATTAGTGTAGATTAATATTTGGCTTAAAATGCTTATGCTTGCTTATTTGTTGCTTAATATGCTTAGTGAATAGATTTTTCTATATGCTTGTTAAGTGATAAATTGTTTAGTGAATTAAGTGTGATTAATAAAAATAGAAAATATTGATTAGTGATTTTTATATTACTTAGATTAGTGTTTTATTTAGTCGAGCGGGAAAAAGCTATAAGATTAAGTAGGCACTAGTTTAGTAATCGATATCTTGATAAAAGTTGTTTTCAATATAGGCCAACGTTGTGAGAAGATGATTTATTTGAAAGATATTGGTTCATCGATAAGGACTTAATTGTATATTTAATTCACACTTAAAGATCTAATCAATTCACTTAGCAATCATATATTTTATATATATATTTCTTTGGTTATTTGCTTGCTTTATGTTATCTAGTTTTCTTAAGTTTATTTTTATTAAACATTTAGTTCAAAACTGTTAGAAACTAGAAAAGTATCGGTCACTACCAATATTAGCGAGTCAAAGCCCGTAGTTAGTAAATGTTTAGTATCATAAGCTAATATGGCCCAAAGTCCCATGGAAAGCGTCCCAAGGCCCATGGCCGGTCACTATTGTGGTATAAATACCCTCTCCATGCCTTGGAGAGGGTGTTGGTTGGTTGTATTTTCACATTTCACTTCATGCATTATATGTTATTTACTTTCTCTCTCTAGAAAATACATCCTTCCTTCCACTTTCTCTCTCTAGTTCTTGGTTCATATATCAATGATTACAAGTATACAATTGGAATCAAGAGCCATGGAGTGATTTGTCTAGTTATTGTGTTTGTTTTCTTTTGGTTCGAATTGTTTTCTTCAAATCGTACACTTTTTCTTCCTTTTCTCTTGTTCTCGAAGCTCTCTCATACACTAAAAGATCATTTACTTAGGTAAAGTTGATCTAGTATCTTTGGATATAGGTGTATTTTCTTTGGATCAAAGAATATCTAATTTTTGTTCATCTTTTGTTTTTAAAAACCTTATAAAGTACAAATCTTGATTTTGAAATTTTCGGCTTAAAAACTAAAAAGTTGTCATTTTTAAGGTACCTATAGGTTTAAGAATACTAGTTGTACAAGAAATTTTGGGAAAAAACAATCAAAAATGTGTCTTTTTGTGTTTTAAAGATTTTGAGTTACGTCCGTGTGT
This sequence comes from Tanacetum coccineum, assembly GCA_026074375.1. Taxonomy (NCBI): domain Eukaryota; kingdom Viridiplantae; phylum Streptophyta; class Magnoliopsida; order Asterales; family Asteraceae; genus Tanacetum; species Tanacetum coccineum. The sequence continues at coordinate 7,230 of BQNB010068425.1, read as the reverse complement.
TACACGAATTTGCAGTTCTTAGTTGTACCCGAATTTGCAATTTTCTTTTAGTGTCCGAATTAGCAGCTTCCGATTTTGCAATTTTCTTTTAGTGTCCGAATTAGCAGCTTCCGAATTTGGAATTTTCTTTTAGTGTCCGAATTAGCAGCTTCTGAATTTGCAATTTCCATTTGGTGTCCGAATTAGCAGCTTCCGAATTGGCAATTTTCTTTTAGTGTCCGAATTGCAATTTGTTTAGGGATCCGAATTTGCAATTTCACTCAATCAAACGAATTTGCAACATTAACTTAAAACTCAAAATTGCTTCATCAAAATTATACGGTTTATTTCTTTGACTTGTAAAATCCTGTGAAACACTAACTTGTTTTCTAGGTTTTGTCAAGAATTGTAAAATCCCGTGTAGTTTTAAGACTTAAAACACATAAAAGACAACACCATCAAACACAATTACTTTCTATCACCGCTCGATCAAACAGTAATCATTGAACATACCAATTTATCAATGACGACTCTTACTGATAAGTCACTTCTCTCGGGTGGTGACACTAAACCACCGACGCTTGAAAAACACTTGTATGACTCGTGGAAAAGTAGAATGGAAATTTATATGATGAATAGACCTCACGGTAGAATGATTCTTGCTTCTGTTGAAAAACTTCCACTTGTTTGGCCAACAATTACAGTGGATGGTGTAACCAGACCAAAGGAATATACTGAGTTAACTCCCGTAGAAACCATTTAAGTTGATTGTGACATCAAAGCAATAAACATCATTCTACAAGGTCTTCCAACTGAAATTTATGCTCTTGTCAGTCAACATCGTGTAGCCAAGGATATTTAGGAGAAAATCAAACTGCTCATGCAAGGAACGTCATTAACAAAGCAAGAACGAGAGTGTAAGCTGTACAATGAATTTGATAAGTTTACATACAAGAAAGGATAGTCGTTACACGAGTACTACTTGAGATTCACTCTGCTACGCAATGATATGACTATTTACAAGATGCCACTGGAGCAATTTCAAGTCAATACCATGTTTCTGAACACACTTCCTGCTGAATGGAACAAATTCGTTACTGATGTTAAGTTGGTCAAATATTTGCATACTACTAATGTTGATCAGATTCATGCTCACTTGGAACAACATGAACGACATGCAAATGATGTTCGCTTGATGCATGAACGTAGCTTTAATCCTCTTGCTTTAGTTGCATCTCACCAATTGACACAATCTCCTTATCAATCTCATCAGCACTCTTACCAGAACTCTCAACATCAACAATTTGTCACACCTCATCAATCTTCACAGTATGGATTACCTTTTGAATCTCAACAATACTCAATCAATCAATCACCAATACCTCATTCAATCACCTATCCCCCCAACAGTTATCAAACCTCAGTTCACCACAACGTTTTCTCTCCATCATCATCCATTCCTCAAATTGAATACTCTCCCACAATCAACCAACAATCTGAATTTTCCCAATTAGACTCCAGTCTAACTATACCAGTTTTCAAGCACGGTGATGATCCAATTGATGCCATCAATCATGTCATGTCATTCTTGTCTGTTGTAGGCAGTTCCCGCTATCCTACTACCAATAACCAGCTGAGGAACTCATCAAACCCAAGGTAACAAGCTACCATTAATGATGGAAGAGTAACCGTATAACCAGTTCAGGGGAGACAAATTTCTTATGTTGCGGGTACTAAAAGAACTTTCACTTCAGGAGCAAGTGGGAATAACTCAGGGAAACAGAGGATGGTTACATGTTATAACTGCAAAGGGGAAGGACACATGTCCAAACAATGCATGGTTGTTTATTTTTTCTTTCTAAATATATAATACAATAAAATATATATTATAAAATATATAATAGACAAAAAAAAAACAACACAAATCAATAAAACCAGGAGCAGTATAGAATTGTTCCCGGGTCGTTAATCCCCAACGAGGCTGTGCTGGAAAATTGATACAGTCGGAAGATCGGAGTTTGAAAGAGAGAAATGATTTGAGAGTGTGGAAAGTTAAATTAAACAATAACAAACAAAAACGATTAAGAAAAACCTAAAAACTTCAAAATTAACCCTACGAAGAAATTTTTACTTCTAAACTACTCTAGGGGACTAATAACGAAGAATGAAAAAGACTAGACTGAAAACGGAGGTCGTTTGACCCAAAAACGAGTCAAGACAAAAACCGCACCCGAGCCCGTTCTTTAAAAATCAAAAAGTTACAAAAATGACCCTACGAAAATTTTTGTATTTTTCCTACAAACTATATGACTAAAGAAAATTTTCTAAAAAAGAAAAATATTTTTTTGTTTAAAAATTCTGAAAAATTTACCTAAAATACTTTACACTAACACTAACCTACGAAAAATAAGAAACCAAAAATTTGCTTATAAATAAGCCCGCAAATAAGCTGAAACAGCTTATAGCTTATAAGGGTTAAAACACCCTTATATAGCTAACCACTTGGGACTTTAATGAAAAAGTCCCAAGGGCGCAGCGGTAAGTGTTGGTTTATAGAAGGGATGTATCGAGGGTAGAGACCCGGGTTCGAGTCTTGCTCACCCGGGTCACCCCTTGTCTTCCCTTTTTTTTTATAAAAAAAAACTTTGTGAACCAAAGTTGTTAAGCTTGATGAGCTTAACAATTTTCAAAACTACAACTTTTTGTAAAAAGCTAAGAATAAGCTGAAAATGAGCTTTTAAAAACGGACAGAAGCTTAAACAAGCTTAACAGCTTAAAATGGCTAAGTCTTTTTGGGCTTTTAAACTAATAAGCTAAAGTTAAAGAAAATAAGCTTAAAGGGGTTCCTAAACTAACCTAAATAAGCACTAAGTACTAAAATGTATAAACTAAATAAGCTTAAAAAGGGCTTATATTGACAGAAACTAAACTAGGCTTAAAAACAAAAGGCTACTAACTGTTAACAAAATAAGCAAAGAAAGTGGGCAAATAAGCACTCACAGCTTATCACTCCATCCTAAAAAGCTACTAGGAGCACAAATGAGCAAATAAGATAAGCTTAATAAGCCAAGAGGTGGCTTAATACCCACAGCAGTACTAACTAAAAAGTTAGTACTGTTGGTATGGATATGGGCTTAAAAATCCTCAATAAGCACAAGAAAAGGGCAATAAGCTATCTAGGCAACTAATACACTTAATAAGCAAGAAAAAGACTGAATTCAACTACTAATAAGCATCCTAATAAGCTAGAAAGAAAATAAGCAGTTTCTACACTAAGCTAAGCAAAAACAGTTAAAAGGCTACTTTGAGCTTAAAAATAAGCTGTCAAAAGGGCTTTTTAAAGTCTGAGACTCAGGGGACTTAACAAAGAGCTTATTGGCTTCTAAGATAAGCTAAAATCTAGGACTAAGGTTGACTAATAAGCTAGATAAGAGGGCTTGAAAATGGCCCCTTAGCACCAGGGGAAAACTAAGCTAAAACAAGGGCTTAATTTGACAGCTTATTTTAAGCTGTCAAATAAGCTCAAAATTAAAAGCAAAGTTAAAACAGATTAAAAAGGGCTCAAGATGAGCTTATGCTCAAATTTTTAGCTTCTAAGATCAAAGAAATCCTGCTGAATTTGGTTCTTTAAAAAGGCTTTTTGCTTAAAAAAAATGACACTAAACTTTTTGGCAGGTTTGACTCAACAAGTCAAATGACTCAAAGGACTTTGTCAGCTTGTTTTAAACACACAAATGACACTCTTTTTAAACTACAACTCAAGTATACAAGAGCTTATGAAATAAGCTCTTGTATATCCTAAAAAAAACTACAGTTTCAAAAATTCACTTATAAAAAACTTAAAAAACAGGTTTTGACTAAAAAACTTTGGTAAAACAGACTCAAATAAGGTCAAACACTCAAGCTAAAGTTAAATCTATGACACCAACCCATTCAAATCTTGTTTTGACCCGTTTTTACACTTAACCCAAACACCCCTTTATATTTCTTAAAACGGATTTTTACACTTTAAAAGGCTGTTTTAACTCACAATTCTTAAAGGGAATTGACAAATAAGCACTAAACAACATAAATGAACAATAATAAGCAAGAAATAAGCACTCTAATCAGCTAAAACAGAATAAGCTATAAAAATCTAAAAATTAAGGCTTTAAAGGGAAAATTGTAATGACCTTTGTCCAAGCTTTTACAAGGACTTTTTGAGCCCTCAAGGGCTTTCACCTACAAGCTCTGGCTTATAAATAAGCCAGTGAATAAGCCAATAAGCTCTTCCAACTTTAGCTTATCTTCCAAATGGCTTATTCTTGATTTTTCAAACAAAAACTTATAAAACTATAAACTATGAAGAGTTTAAGTTTTATAAGCTTAATCAAACTTCTATAAGAGCTTATAGAAGCTTATTTAACATATATAAAGGTAATTTAAGCCGTTTGACAATAAAACTCAAAAATGGGTATAAAACCTTAAAACTTCAACACTTCATTAACTTTCAAAAAGGGTACAAAGAACTTGCAATAAGCTGTAAATAAGCTGAAAGAAACATAAAAGTGACTTAATTTAAAGAAAGATAAAAACTTCTACACTACTTGAAAGAGTTAAAGGAGAACTCGAATTTTTCATTAACTTTAAAAAATTGGATTACAATACTGAACATTAAAGACTTAATTTAACTAAATTACATAAAAGAAAGAAAATAAGACTGAAAAATATGATGCTTGAATGCTTCCATGGGATGGGGATTTATACCCGAATCCCAAACTCTTCAATCCTTGGAAATGTGTTTCTTCTGAGAGGTAAAAAAACACATATGTGTTTGTTTGTGTGAGATAGAAGCTTGAAAAGTAGTCTTGGCCCTTGATTCTCCTTTGTGCTTGTTCGGATCATCATCTCTACCCTTCATTATGCTCGAAAATTGTGAAATTGCCAAGTTGGCAATCTGTCTTGGTAGAAGTGGTAGTGGAGGGGGAGGGGAGTGTAAACCCATTGGATTTTTGGTGATGTTGCAGGTTAAAGAGGTGGGGGAAGGCATGTGAGCTTGGGGGCATGTAAATGGCGGGAAAGGTCAAATTTGACCTAGTTGACCGAGTCTAAAGGGGGTGAGGGTTTTGGGATTTGCCACTTTTGGTCCCTCAATGTGTATGTGTTAATAACACATATCGTCCTTGTGGTGATATAAGGTTGAGGGTTTGGCAGAAATGCCCCCTCAACCCTATAACTCTTATTGCAAACATAGTCCTTTGGGTAAACAAGTTTGAGACATTGGCAGAAACACCCCCTCACTTGTTATTTCAAGTAAATTGCAAAATCAGCCCTTGTAGTCTTTTTCTTCTTGTATTACACTTAGGGATTTGACATTTTTGGTCCCTTAAGTTATATTTCTTCTGATTTTGACTTCCTCTTGACTTTGACTTTGTCGGGGTTGACTTTCTGTTGACTTTTTGGCTTCATTGACTTTTGGGCTTCGATTTGGCTTCGTCTTTTCACACTTTTCCATTCCGTGCCCAGTTTTGTCGTTTTTGCTTTGTTTTTCGTCCTTTTGTGTGATATCCGTTTCCTGCACACTACAAATGCGAAACAAACATATATTTGGCAGTTTTTGTCTGTTTTTGGTCATTTAAGTCTGTTTTTATTGGAAAAAGGTATGTGTAATTAAGCACATACCAGTTACTAATTGAAAACAGCTTATTATTAAGCTATATTGGAAGCTTTTTTTTTAAAACACAATTAAACACAAATTAATAACTTAGAACTTGGAATTTAAAGATTAGGATTTAACTTATAAACCTCAAATTTTCATTAAATCTTAAAAACATTACAAAGCTGAAGATGAAAGTTGCAATAAGCTGATAAATGATTAAAATAAGCTGAAAGTAAATTAGATTAAAACTATATTAAGCTAAAATGCCTTAAAGGCTTACAAAAGGGTCCTATTTATAGCTGAATTCTACATAGCTTGGTCTTTGGGCTGTGTTTCTTTTGTGAGAGACTTCAAGAGTTGTTTTTGTTGTGTGAGGTGAATAACAAAGCTAATCCCAGCCCTTTAAATCAACTTATGCTTCTTTATGAGTAATCTTAGGCATCGAAAAGCTTGGAAAATGGTGGGATTGCCAACTTGGCAATGTTAAAGTGGTTAGGGCTGATAGTGGGGTGGAGGAGAAGGTTTTATCCATGGTGAAATGTGGGGTTGCAGGGTAAAAGAGGGGGGGAAACACGTGAGGTGTTCTTGGGTTTTGGTTGGCGGGAAAATCTGTTTTGAAGTAACAGGGAAAGAGTTTGGGGGTTTGTCACTTTTAGTCCCTCAAGGAAATAAGGTTGATTGCAAACTTGGTCCTTGTGGTGATATAGGTTTGAGGGTTTGGCAGAAATGCCCCCTCAACCTATATATATTGATTGCAAAATTCGTCCCTTTTTAATACAAATTAGGGGTTTGGACAGTTTTGGCCCCCTTAGAGTCTATATTAAATATTTAAAATTTATATTTTTAGTAAATTGCAAATTCAGCCCTTTTCTTTTTATTCTTGTAATACAACTTTGAGGTTTGGCAATTTTAGTCCCTTAAGTTGTATTTTCTTCACTTGGTTGACTTTGACTTTGTCGGGGTTGACTTTCCTGTTGACTTTTTGACTTGGTTGACTTTTGGCTTCGATTTGACTTCGTCTTTTCACACTTTTCCATTCCGTGCTTAGTTTTGTCCGGTTTGGCTTTGATTTTTGTCTTTTAGTGAATATCCGGTACCTGCACAGTACGAACACAAAAACAAGCATATATATGGCATTTTATGTGCGTTTTTGGTCGTTTAGGGTCGATTTTTAAGGTAGAAGGTATGTGTAATTACACACATACCAAAATCCCCCATACTAAGATATTGCCGTGTCCTCACGCAATGTTATGAAGTAAACACTTAAGAAAACCAAGAATCTCAATCCCCCTCAACTAATAACCTCGAAAAGTGGCTAAGTGTTTGTCAAGGGGAACTAAAGAATTAATAGCTTCGACAAGTCCCGTTTTCACCATTTTTATACTAACTATCCCTAATATTTTTGGTATTTTTCCTTTTTCTCAACTAACATGTTTGACTTCCTTTATTTTATCAACACTGGGATCATAGAATGAGAAGTGCCCATAGAATAATCTATGGATGTCCTTACGGATAAATTCATCGTCCCCGATTTTTTTTCACTAGTCCCAAACTAAGCGTAAAAACGAAATCACTGTTAAGTACAAGTAAAGATGCTAACACTACTTATAACT